>JAUZNK010035416.1:0-18068 GCA_035046665.1 Euphysa ruthae
TATATATAATTATATCAATTACATATTTAACTTGTGTAATTTTGTGTAATTTTTCAAAGCTTGGCTGAGGAATTAAATCTAAAGGTTGAATATTGTGAATTCTATGTGAAAAATCTTATATTTAGTTGAGTACATTACGGAAATGTGATCATCTATCTTTTATTGATCAAAGTCATGTATCAAAACAAGATGAAACTCCTTCCTATGACATTGACATGTATTCAGATAAAGATTTGGATAGGATTACAAAGGTGAGCTTGAATAATATTTGTTTAATCATTTTTTCGATTGTATGATAAATTTAATACACTTAAGTTTTTTATAATAGCATCCAACTACAAATTATTTCATGAAATAACATAGTTATCCTATGTCAAACTAGTTTCTTCTATCTCTATTGGTTAATCCAGTTTACCAGTATGAGCTGTAAAACGGTAACTTAAATCTTTACAACAATATGGAAAAGATTTTTTTCTAAATTGTTTTGTATAGATAAAAAAATTCTTCCATAGATATTGGAAATTGCATTAGTATGAAGCACAATATATAATATATAGTGGTTCCATAGCCATCTTTTTTAAAAAGTGGCAAAAGATTAAATTTAAGTGGTATTTATTTAGCTAATTCATATGCAGAATAAAAGTCACCCGCTAGTTACTGGTTTTTAGTAGTTATTGAGAAAGTTTTTTCTATTATTAAAAGTTTGCATTTACAGGATTTAGGAAAGATCGGAAGACGAGATTTTTTCCAAAAATCTAAAAAAAATAAATTTGGATTTTCACCCTCTGCGTATGGTAGGCAAAATTTTAATATATAAGCTATAGATCGACCATTTTTAAGCCAAAAGAAAAAAAAATATATATCTCTTTACATTATTTTTTCTATTATTATTATATTGCATTATATTATTATATTGAAGTATAGCTAAGAGAGTGCTCATATTTTAGCTTTTCCTTTGTCTCTTCAAAATAACTATCACCCATCCATATTCACATACCATACACCAAAAAAAAAGATAATTTTTGGAAGAATTGTTCTTCTGGTAAAGTGTTTTCTTTGATCTAGAAGTTTCTTCTGATAAAGTATTTTCTTTGATCTAGATGTTTCTTCTGGTAAAGTATTTTCTTTGATCTAGATGTTTCCTCTGGGAAATATTTTCAACAAAATTGTGCAAATTGTGTGTACTGGGATGAAATTTATTATGGGAGTTACTTGAACTACTAAAATGACATATTGATTGAGAACCCATTTTCTATTAACCCAAAAGTAGCCATTTTGATGATGTCAGCATTTATATAGAACAAAAATTAAACTCAAAAAATCTTCAGTTTTTGATACATTTTGATAAATTTATTTGTTGAATTGGTAAGTTTGTTTTATATGCTAAAATGCTGACAAAGCAAAACTCATTTGTCCTGCAAATAGCAAACAATATAGATTTTAAAGAAAGATAAATTATAAACAAGTTTTAGATGATATACGGCCATCCAAGGTATTTTCTTTAGTTGACAAATCATTAAACAAAAAGCTAACTGAAATAAGTATTGAAGAAAAACGTGTTAAAAACAGAGGAGTCTTTCATAAACGATGCCAAAATAAGTAAGACTTTTTGACAGTGTTTAAAACTTACACTACGAATGAACTACTAAGAGAAAAAAGGTTGACAGTGATTTAAATGAAACAAGTATTGTTTTGATTCCAAAGATTGCCTCACCTTAAAACTAGGTCTAAACTTGTTGCTAATAGTTTTAAATGAAATTGTTTCTTCTTCAAAGATGACTTAAAGTAATTTCAAAAGTAGAAACATTAGTATTAGTCACTAAAATTAAAGAAGGGGCTTTAGCATTAACGCACGAAATGCTTCTTACGAAGCTAAGCAAAGGAAATTTGATAGCAACAGAAGCTTGCTGTAATAATTTTAAATGGTTTTAAAGTGTCAAATTTATTATTAAGCCATGAACATCTCAAAGAGAGTGCTGCTTCTTTAACTATTTGCCAGTTACTACAATATAATATAAAACGAAATCCAACAACTTCGAAAGTTGCAACAAAACGGAAAAGCAATCAGACTCCATTACCATTATATAACAACAAACTTTCACTTCAAATCATAGAAACGGAAAACTTCAATTCTTTATTAATTAATTAAAAACATACTCTGAAATATTAATGATATAAATCTTTCTATATTTTAATTTTTAACATTCTTACTAATTTTTACTAACTCAGGGCGCATATTAACAGCAGTTTTTACTGACATTGTGTACCCTAAATAAATATTTGTTTAATAAATGAATTGGGTTGATGATACATTCCAGAACTAGAAAAAAAACTGATTGAGGAACTCTCAGAAAGAGGATTTAGTGTTCCATATCAAAAAATTTTTAGATATACAAACACAAAAAAAGAAAAAACTTTGCAAATACTACCAAGATCAACAGGTTTTTTGTCCACCAAGGTTACAAGAAGGAAAATTTACAGTAGCAGCAATAATATTGATCATAACCGAAAACCTTGATCATAACGCTACCTCTTCTATAGCATAAAATTCGTACCGTGGAACAAGAAAAAGCATTTTTCAGCATACTAACAAAGTAATGAGAGAAAATTGTCGTTATGAAAAATGCCAAAGTAACGTTGATATGGCTCTACCATCTTATTACACCACCATTCAACCAACAAAATCACAACCTTACAAAATGGAACAGACAATTCGAGCAACAGAATTGGGGATGGAAAAAATCAAATAAAGATTTAGTACCAGTTTGGATACCCATGCCAGAGGCAGAAAAATATTGCACAGAACTAGTAAAATGCAGTTGTAAAACAAATTTCAAGCGTAGCTGTAAATGCAAAAAGTATAATTTATCATGCACTGATCTTTGTATTTGTGACGGCAATTGTTTGTAATTATTGGCAAATTATATTTTAGTTATGGGTTCCGATGTAACATATCTTTTTAGATGTAACTATAACAGGATGTTAGATATTCCAAAAGCCTAGTAAACCATTTAATAAAACATAAATAACGCGTAGTCCTTAATTTTGGTCTTTCAAACAGTGTTTATAATTTGTTTTATGAAACTAAGAGGTTATATTTTTTATATTTCCAATATTATTAAAAGTAAAGAAGAAATTATTTTTGTATTTGTTGCATGGCTAAAGTACTGTTGAAAGAAAAAATAAAACTACCTTAACTGTTTCATATTTTTGATTTCCTATATCCTATATATAAATATAATAGTATTAAAAACTATTTTACCCCTGGATTTTGAAAACCTTTAATATCAAAATAAATTTAATCGTTAAAATAGGTCACGAAATTGATTAAAATAGGTCACGAAATTCATTAAAATAGGTCACGAAACTCATTAAAATAGGTCACGAAATTTATTAAAATAGGTCATGAATTTCATTAGAATAGGTCATGAATTTCAGATTAAAATTGGGTTTGGAAATGTTTTCAGTCTTTTAGCTTTTAAGCTCTAAACTATAAATGCATATCAGTTGCTAATATTCAGAATGATATGCTAGCATGTTAACTTTTAAAATACCTATTATTTCTTAAAATTTTCTACTCAGCCAAAAAAGGTAATTAATGCTACATATTATTGATAAAAATAATAAAAATAAAAAAAATAAATGTAGAATTATCTACTTTGTGTTTTTTTTAAAACTCTTTTTCTCAGTTTTATTTTCTTCCCTGAAATTTAAATTTTTGTTTCTAGATTGAATTAGTCTTAAAATAACCAAGTTTAGTTTTAAATTAAAAAAAAATCTACCTTAGCAAAGATATTGGAGGGGCTGGCATGTCGTCAAAATCAGTTATTTTTTTTTTTTTTTTTTTTTTAGTTTTCTAGTTCATGTTTATCGGAATTCTTGGAAATAATTAACCTCTTTATCAATTTTTAAATGACTTTTTTTTAACTATTTTTCTTTGAAATAAGAGTATAGATTTTCCGAATTTTTTTATAAACGACCACTTTCATCCTTGTTACGAAAACTTAATACCAGATCTTTGAATTTGCCACATGTTTTCTTTTGCATCGATTGAGTTATAAGGGTATTCAATAGGATAAATATGTTACAAAATCTTAAGGTTGTAGAAATAGACATTAACTATAGGAAATTTTTTGATTTGATTGCTGCTAAAAGACATTCGCTATGTTTTCATGTACCCAACTAACCCTTGAAATGACATGCTTTATTCATGCTGCTTAAATAACATTTTATAATATTTTTATCTTAGCTTCAAGGATTTGTGCGTTCGTGGCTGGTGAGAAAGCGCTGGAAACTTATTGTCAGATCTTACATCTCTGATTACACTGCAGCTAATTTACGTGAGCGAAACAAAGTATGGGCTAATTTAAAAAATAAAAGTTCTTTCTGAATTATTCACCAATAATACCTATTCATAGATGTTACAAATATCTATTTTATGCTTAGTCAACCATATGGTTTCACTATGTATTTCTTTTTCTTCAAAATTTTTATTGTTTTGATTTGCTATTTGTTTGCACGTTTTTTTAGCTTTTGCTCGGTGGAAACGCCGCATCTGCGCTCTTTTTTTTTTATTGAAAACTTTACTAACTGCAACAAAATATGTTTGAATAGTTATATATTTTATGATAGGTTGAATAATAGCTTATGTTAATAGTCATTTTATGAAATTAAATGTCCAAACAATTTTTAAAGAATTTTTAAGGGTTTTAAACCATTTTAGCTAGTTTGGCTAAATACGTATAAATGGAGCGTCATGCTATTTTTGGCAATTTAAAAATTGTTTTGGAAATTAAAATAAAAGGCGCTAAGAAATATTGTTTCAATGCAATCCATTCGAAAATATCAGTTTCAGTTCTTTACAATCTTTTCTGAATACATAGCTCTCTAGTTTTTACAAATTTGGGATGTTTTGTTAGTATCTAGTTTATAATTTATATATTTTTTTTTTTTTTTAGTTACTATGGCAATTTATTACAGCTGAGGAAGATTACGTCAAGCAATTGAATACTCTTGTGAATAATTTTTTAAAACCGATGAAGTCATGCATGCATTCAGATAATTCTGTTCTTTCATCTCAAGAACATACTTTGATATTTTCAACTAGGCAAGTGTAAACAGTTCTCTCAAGAGAAGATAATTAGGATGCTAAGAAAAAGAGCTTTTAGTTTTGTTAGTTGTTTGGCTTTAGGAAGGCAGCTAACATAAGACCATATATTGCTTGTATCATCATCATCACCATCATCAGCATCATCACCATCATCATCATCATCATCATCATCATCATCGTCATCGTCATCATATGTTTGCATCAAGAAGCTAACTATTGAAGAATTCACGGTAATTTATAACTAATAAAACGTTGATAAATTAAAATGCTACCTTGTTGCCATGCCTTTTGTTTCTGAAATTTAATGACTTACTGATAATTTTATAATAAACTTTTTTTTTTTGAAATTTTAAAAAAGAATTGTTTTTCTTATTTTATATTTGTTTGTTTGATTTAAATTATTTTTGTTTGAAACCGTGGCTGCTAAAATAATACAGTTTAGATTCTGAAACAAAATTCAAAATTAAATATCTATTAAAAACTCATGTGAAATTTGGACAAAATTTTTTTTTAAAGCTGTTACTAGCAAAGGAATTAGAAATGATCAGTTGGATTTAGGTTAAGCATTAGATCTCAAATATATGATTAATAATATACTGAATAAATATATATTTATAAATATAAATATATAAATATATATCAAAGTGACAAAGACAAAGGTTAGAAAATTAGCTGGCTTTAGGTCATTGAAATACAGAGGAATTGAGTGGTAGCTTATCTTGTTTTTCAGCGAGTCTTTGCTAGTGCTACATCAAATAATGACAGTGCATATGGAAAACATCACGAAACAATGGCCAGCTGTTCATATAGGTAAGATTGCATGTAGGCAATACTTTTTTGACCCCCAGTGAAGAAAGTATATTGTGAAAACAAATAAGTCCAGAAATTGCCTTTACTCTAATTCTAAATTCTGACACTTTTATATTGCCCCTGATAAGAAAAACTAGAAGATATTTTTAACATTGCAATAGTTTCAAGCATACTACAAGATATCCTTGGCCATCATGATTTCTGCAGAGCAATATGTTACAGAGGATACTGTTGTTGTTGAGGAATGTGTAAAGAGCAAATTATTACATTAAAGATCTAAACATTATTACCGAAAACTTTCTATATTCAGCATACGCTGTTGATCCAACTTTTTTTCTTGAAGATTCATTCACAGGTCTATAACCAAATATTGCAAAATGAGAAATTATGGGCGTAACAATTTTTAAATCATCATTGTGTATCAAATACTGATCAGCGGTATTCCAGACAATATAATCCACACAATAGAAGATATTCAAACCAATTTTCTTTGGAATAATAAAAAATGTAAAATTAAATCTAGTACCAATCGTCAAAATTTTAAAGATGGATATTTGAAAAAAAGTGACATTGTTCTCAAAATTATCAGTCTGCTATTATCATGGCTCAAACGACTTTTCGATAATAATTTTCACAAATAGAAAACAATATACTGTAATACTGTTATTATAGAGGAATGTGTAAAGAGCAAATGACTCATGAATTTGATACTTCTACCAAAGAAGCCAATGTGCAAATAAATTTTTGGTAAAAAATAAATGTTATTGTAATATCTAAATCAACTTTTTTTAATATGCTAAAGTGTGTTAATTGTGTACATATGCTAAATTGTGTTTGGTATCTTAATTGTATTAATTGTAAAAGGGGAAAAAAATATTTCAAATATTTCATACTTTCTATTGTAACTTCTTGTGTTATGATATATTTCCAGTCATCTAAAATCTCTTACGTTTTTGAATATTGTGTTGTTAAATTGAAATGATAACTTTTTTACTTTAATAGATGAAATGTTAATCGCTGTCTCTGCATCAGTACCAATCTACATAGAATATATAAAGAACCATCCTACATCATTGCAGGTGATTTATTATCTATGTGCTGAATTATATATAGTCCTTATTTTTGCGCATTTTACTTTGTTGGACCACATGAAATATCTCAATACTTACTGTTTTATTTCGTTATATTATTTTACCTTCTTCATTTTTAACCAGAGCGGGTACTAATATACTATCACTATTTACCTGATACCCGGGTATTAAACAAGTAGGCAATTCACAGACTAAATAATAAAATTCTAGCCGATGTATTAAACTTGGGAGCTAGACAGATTCATCTAACGTATGTCAAAAACCGGACCTCAATATAATTTACCGTTCTTTTTAAAATTAAAATGGCAGCAAGTACTTCTGAGACTTCTTGTAATGTGTCTGCCCCAAAGAAAAAACATATATATTGATGTAAATGAGATTTTTGATTTTATTTTTGATAGTGATATTGAATTAGCAGAAAATGATGTAGAAAAAAGTGACAGTGATAAATAAACAATAACAAATGAAAACACAGATGAAGTGCCAGCAGGTAAAACACCACACAGTGATATTGATAATAACAATACCAAAATTTCAAGTTCTGATAGTGAATCAATTATAGAAGAAGAAAGCGATAATGTTGAAAAAGGTTTAGTTAGTATGAGAGGCATTGGTACTAGTACTCGTTGTGGTCCTCAGACGAGGGGTGATTGCAGAGTACAGTATACCTTGTCGTGGTGTATAAAGGAGATGGGGTTGATGCAGTAACCCTCTTAATATACGAGGAAGGGGGTGTGGAGGTCAATACAGAAAATTACCTGTAGAACGTTGGGCATGGCAAAAATTTGAACCTAAAAAGACGATCAAGTATGTGGAAGAGTTTGGTTTTGTAGAGGATGAGGGTCTACAATGCAGGATAAAAAAGGACCATAGCTGTCCTGATTTTGTTGAGCTATACTTGATAATATTTTTGAATCAATTGTTGTCCAAACTAATCTTTACCCAGCACAATATTTGACCAAGAATCCTTGCAATGAAACCAGTTATGTAAATGAAGTTAAACAATTTTTCGGTGTCATGCTTTTGATGGGAGTAATTCATAAGACTCAAATACACTTGTATTGGGCAATTGATGACCTATATATAACACCAATTTTTTCTCAAATAATTCCTCAAATTTGGTTTCTTCTGATTCAGAAATTTTTACATTTCAATATTAATCTTGATCCAAGTTATGATGTCAACCGAGATCGACTGCATAAACTACGGTCATTTATTGAATTGACCAGAGAGCGATGTAGAAAAATATACTACCCTGGCCAGTGTCTTAGTGTTGATGAATCACTAGCTATTTGCAGGGGAAGGTTAAATTTTAGACAATATATCAGAACAAAATGTGCTAGATTCAGTATTAAATTATCTGAACTGTAAACCTTAAATGGTATCACACTTGACATTTTAATTTATTGTGACAGTGGAATATTTCACAGGGATGACCTAAACAGTGATTTGCCGTCAAAAGAAAGAATTCCCTCTGTGTTGATGAAGCTTTTTCTTGGTAAAGGACATGTTCTGTTTACAGACAACTACTATACTAGTCCCACCTTGGCTAGTTACTTGCTTGAAAATAGAACTTATTTGTGCGGCACTGTGAAAACAAACAGAAATAATTATTCACTTCAAGTAAAAAATGCATTTTTGGAAAAGGGTACCGCTACTTTTTACAAGACAGCTGGGAATCATATGCTAGCTTGCAAATATCACACAGTTAAAAAAAAAGTCAGGTAATAAACCAAAATCTGTTTTTATGTTATCGACGTGCAATAGAGCCAACATGGAATCTGTAAAATCTTAAATCTCTTCTCTCCTTCCCTCCTTTTTTTAGATCTGCTGTCTACGTATTTGCAAGCATAATTCAGTTTTTTTTCATAAAGTTTTAATAAGTTACATTGAAACTTTCTTTCCTTTTCTTATTTTAAAATCCTTTATTTAGTTTGATAACAATGTTAGTGGTTCATTTGTTTAACTAGACATTTAAGTAGGAAATTGGAGTTTTATTTAAGAATTAGTATATGTATCGTATCAAGCAGTGTATAAAAATAAATATAAAAAGCTTTTTCAAATTTAATCAAATTGATATTGACTTCAATTGAAAAACTTTTTCTCGGGTAATTTTTATAGCAAAACTGACAAAAGCAGCTGTTGGTAATACCGATGAACAAGAGACATACATGACGTTGTCATGGCGTTTTCATTAAGATTTCTGTATATTAGTAGATGATTGTGTGAGAGTGAATATACTCAGTTCCTGTAATTTTAAATCTTTAAATGGTGTCAAATGTAGCTTATTTTAAACCTAATATGATTTAAAGTAAAATTTGTGTTCCTGAAAATTTAATTGGGTCTATAAATCAAATTCTCAGACATTAAAAATGTAAGGTAATTTTTAGAATTTTTTTTTTTTTTTTTTTAATTTTTAGGGAGTTGATACTTTATATCTTTTTGTAATCAATTTTCTGTAATATTTTAATAAAATTTTATATTAAAATTAGAAATTAAAATTAATTAGAATTAATTTACTGATTTTGCTTAAGTCTTTTGAAAAAAATAGTTATTAATTAATTAATGTTAATTGATTATGTTTTATGGATTTTTAGGATCTAAGTCATAGTAAGAACTCCAAGAAAAACTTTTGAATCTTACTAATGAAATATAAATTTAAGGTATGTAAAATAGTGTTAACCTGAGATTTGGGCATTTATATCAAGTGAAACTCATATTAAATAGCCACAAGGTTCAAAACGTAATCCAGTTTGAAAATATTCATTAGTATGATCTATCAACCTACTCATTATAAAGGAGTGCTTATTGCAAGGGGTTTTTACAAATGATTTGTTTAATCTATTGACTTTCTTATTATAAAGGAGTGATTATTGCAAGGGGTTTTTACGAATGATTTGTACGGTGTATTAACCTGCTCGTTATAAAGGAGTTCTTATTTATGATTACTGTGATTTCCTTTAAGCTTTTAAGGAGATTATTATTTTAAGTTTATTTCTTGAACTTTATTTTTTTAGGCATTAGCTGAATGTAAAAAGAGGTCTGAATTTTTAAAAATGTTATATCGTTTTGAAGCAAAGAATGAGTCGAATGGACAAACTCTTGAACAGTACTTGAATTATCCTGTCACGGTTGTAAGTGAAATTTTATTTACATGTTTATTTGCTTCTTTTTTGAATCTCCCAGCATTTTATGCTGTAAGTTTTGCAGAGAAATGACACATTTGAGATTTTTTTTATCTCTGAAAAACTTTCATATTTGGTCTCCAGGCTTAATTAAGAGTAAAATTTTATAGATGATTTTTATGCTGTTATTAGCCTATTAATCTTTTACACTTTTTTTTTGCATTTGTTAATGACTTTACAGAGAAAATCTTCGTGCAAAATTTTATCTTTATTAAAGTTTGGAAGAAAGATGATTTTTTTCCCTATAGCAAATGGAGTAATTTTTTCTGGCATAACACACTGCAATCCCGAATAACGTTAGAAGGTAGGAAACTGTAAAGATGATGTGTAGCTCAAAATAAACTTTAGTTGTTAGCATTTTCATAATTTTAGACAAATTGATACAATCATTTTAGACAATGATTTTTTAGACAAATAGTGAATTGTCTGTGCGTCTTGTTTGTATTTCACTTTATTCCATAGAAAAACTTTTTGAGAAATTATGTTGAGGTTTTTTTACTTTTTTTTTTTAATTTTTTAGTCATGAAAGCTTTTTCCCTTTTTGTAAAAATTTTTGTTGCCCAGCAACGTGCCCTTCGGGCAGGATTTTACATTTTTATCAAATTCCCAAGTGTGATACTAGTTAGATAAGACTATTCAAACCATATAATGTTTAAAATTTTGGTGAGTAGGCATCAGTTGACATCTGGATATGCCCCAAAAATTCATAAGTTCTTTAATTTTTTTATTCTC
Source organism: Euphysa ruthae (assembly GCA_035046665.1). Lineage (NCBI taxonomy): Eukaryota > Metazoa > Cnidaria > Hydrozoa > Anthoathecata > Corymorphidae > Euphysa > Euphysa ruthae. The sequence continues at coordinate 10,929 of JAUZNK010035416.1, forward strand.
TGTATATAATACTTTCATGGTCCATTTGATATGCCAGAAATTCTTTTTGTCCTTAACTACAGTTCTTAGCAACACATGTAAAATCCTACTATGTCTTTAATTATAGATTCCAAATTATGTCCGTAATATTCATTCTATCTTGAAAGTCACGCCTTTGGACCACTCAGAAAGGAAGTCTTTAGAAGATTTGCTAAAGAAACTACAGGAAGCCCAAGTACTTACATTTTAATCTTAATTGTTAATTTATAGTTTGCTAAAGCTTGCACATAACCACATATAAATTTCATGACAGTTCTTGGTTCAGGATTTTCAAGATACTGTCCTAAAGTCAACAAAAATAGTGATTACTTTAGATATTTTATTACAATTTTTGTTTAACAGGAAGAGCTCAAATTTCTTTATAAACACAATATTCACCATCTGACTACCCAGAATACCGAATCTGTATAAAACTTAACAATTAAAAATAACGTAACGCAGTATCTTCATATTGAATAGTAGAGAAATAATACAACTTGAAGTGGTGGAATGTTAGTTAGAATTATCAGAATAGCTGTATATATTGTGTTCTGCTAATAAACCTATTGATATATTCATTAGAAAACTTATTCTGTTTTCTTTTTAAAAGTATTTTTTTTCCATAATTCTTTATAAACACACAATCTCAATCTTTTGTGCTCTTTTAGTATAAGAAATTAATTTTTAAACTAAAAATACAAACATTATCACTAAAAAAAATATTATGTCCACTGATTAGTTAGAACAAGCAATGTTTATATATTGGAAAATATCTGCAATAAAAGTTAGATAAAAGTTGTTATACTGTTTTCAAGGAATATGAGAAAAGTAATGGTTTTCTTTTTCAGAAATTAAGTTGGATTGTTTATTTATGGTGTTTTTTATTTATTGACAAAAGGATATGAAATTTAAATGTGAAATAAATACCTAATGAGTGGCAGTTTAACATAATCACCAATTCTTGAGTTATTGAATGTAACTCATCGACAGCAGTGTTGTTAATTTTTGCTTTTATTAGTTTAAGGTTGTATTATTTTTGAATTTTTAATTGATGAAAAGACATTCTTTAAATTTTTATTCAATGCATGTTCAATGTATTCAATGTTTGTTCAACACATGCATTATGATGTTTGTTTTTAATATTTTGTTTCATCCTTTTCCTTAGCTGTATTCTGAAACAAGTTTTCACTAATTTATTGATCTCCTTAAATCCATTTGTTGATTTTTCATAAATTTCTAGAAATAAGATGCCTTCTCATTTGTTTTGCATTAGTTTATTTTTTTTTCAGGGGCTTCTTAAAAATTTTTCTCAGTTTGCATTCATCAGATTTGTTTGCACACAAATTCTTTGTATCTGCATTAATAATCCTTCTGTTCTAATTATGCTCAACTGTTTTGAATTAGACGTACAATCATTTTATCGATGAGGGCGACAGTATCAAACATAAACTAGAAGTTGAACGCCTTATTGATGGTGGATGCCACGCCTTACTTGATGCGAAACAAAAGTTTATAAGACACGGTAGGTAGTTTTGATAAATCAATAAGTTTATAACTTACAGCTTGTGTTCTTTATAGTTTTTGCTGAAATTACATATACATTCATGAATTTACTATTAAATGTTACCTCTTTTTGTGTGGGCTGCCAAATTTGGAATTGCGATTGTATAGCTGAAATAGCTGAATTAGCTGCTAGTTATACAAAATTTCATATTTGCAAGTAAAAAATCTTTTTTCTCTTTTAATATTTCTCTTTTCATAACATCATTTTTTTATCAGTTGTAAAAAATTTCTAAAAAAAATTTTGTTTTTAATGGCTGGGTTTTCCAATAAGTATTTGCAGCCACATATCTTAGTATTAGTTATGATTTTGTACCATGTGTATTAGACCATCTAATTTATATTATTTAGGGATCTAAGAAAAAGTGTTTAATTTATATTATCTAGGGATTGTGAAGCAAGTTGGGTTTGAAGCAAATGGTTCACAACGAGAAAAGATACGACACTGTTTCTTATTTAGCCATCATCTCGTTGTGGCATCCAGAACACATGATGGCAGACTTAGACTATCAAAAGTATGTATATATCAGTTCAAAAATAATAAGACATGTTTATAACAATGAGGTATAGGCTAGGTATTGCTATGTTTTGAGTTATAAATATATTTCTTTCAAATTTTAAAGCTAATCTGATTGGATATCATCTTGTTTTTTTTTTGTTTTCACTATCTTTTTGATTTTTTTGATGCTTGTAATTATCTCTTGAAAGAAAATCTCTTTTATTTAAAATTTAAAAAAATTTAAACTTTGTCTGGTTACCATCTTGAATTGCGGCAGTGAAATGTGTAAAACTTTGGACTATATTTTAAAATTATGAATAAGACCTTTTTTAGTAAATATACAAAGAAAACTCAGAAGTATTTATAATTACGAATGACCTAAAAAAATCTGGAATTCTAAATTTACAAATTAGACCTTAGCTATCTTAAAGTCGAGTTGAAAAAAATACTGGTGGCTTTTTCCCTGAAGTTAAGGCTATTTATTTGAATAAAAATTAATCTTTAGATAGGAGAATGGTGGCCGCTTTTTCAACTTCAAAATTAAGCTTTTGTAAATTCATAACCGTTTTTCCACACGTTTATATTGTTTCCCTCAACTGAACTGACAAATCTACAATTTTTTCAATTTCGGTTGATTTGGTCATATGTTCTTATTATTTTTAGGGTTATGGTTTGGTCCCGCTTACTTACTTATCTAATTTGCTGCTTGGGGACATTAGTAATTCAACTTATTGTTTCATCTCACTGACCTTGACTTTATTGGATATAAGACATAAGAATGTCATAAGGCTTTGTTTTTATTTGATCCCACTGACTTTGTTTTAGCTAGATCATTATAAAGCTATGATCCAATAAGTTTTGGTTTGTTCATTTAGTCTCATGTTTTACGTTATTTTTAGGGTTATGGTTTGATCCCTTTGACATCTACTCTGCTGCTCGAGGACATCAGTAATTCAACTTTCACAGAAAAAATCAAAAATTCTTCTTTTACCTTACAAGTAAATTATGAAGCTTCTTCTGAACCTCTTTCCATCACGTTGATGGCAAATAAAGCTAATGAAAAAGCTCTATGGACATCAGATATAACTCAGGTATTTATCAGCCATATTTTTATTTTTTTACCCTTGCATTTGGACATTTGTTTATTGATTAACTAACCCTAATTTACCAAACAATATTAGAAGGTTACAAAATTTATTAGATAAAATTTGCTGGGTTGTTTATTACTATTTTTTTTAAAAGCAGTCCTCAACTTCGGCTTTTTTTGATTAGAAGACCTTGTATCAACTTTTAAGTATAACTGGTTCATTAGATATATTTCTATATATAAATCAGAATTTTGCCCGTGCTGATCTTTACAAGGATATTTTACCCATGCTGGTGCTTTCAAGCATATTTTACCCATGCTGAAGTTTATAAGGGTATTTTGAATTAGTTTGTGATTCAACATGCCAGTATTTTATTTAATGATTATCTGCTTTTGAAAACTTTCTGTTATATCATTTTTAGTCTAAAGAAAAAAGATAAAAACAATATTGTAGTATTCACTTCAAAGATTTTAATATTGATACAAAAATTTACAAATCAAAACAAGCGTGGTAAACTATTTCCTTTATGTGTTTATATAAACCTTATTAGATATTGAACTGCTGTTGCTATGTTTGTCTTATCAATGATTTTCTGATACTTGTAATTTCTCATTCAGTTATCTTGAAATATGATATCCAACTTGTAGTTTTACATACAGAAATTTTTGTGGGGCTTAATTTCATGATTAAGAAAATACCCTAAATTTTTTATTTTAACTGTCTCTGAAGAAAAAAAAAACTTTGCGAATAATGTAAAGAAAACTAGCATAAATTGTACTAAGCAGTTGTATTCTCATGGAAATTAATGTTTGTTGTTTTTCTTAAAATACAAAATAATCCTTGAAATTTGTATTTCAGAAAATGTGGGATTTATCCCATTTGCATTTGAAATTACTTATATCCAGGATTGTTTTGTAAAAGCATGGACAGTTGTGTGATTTAAGTGAATTAAATAAGAATGATCTCCATCTGTTTGAACACCTTTTTAAAGCCACCCTTCATTGAAGCTGTTGTCTTAATACTTTCTGTTTAAACTATCTTCTATATCCTGATTAATGATATCATACTCAAAAAAATTTTAAGTATATTTCTAGCTTGTGTAAATACACAATTAAACAATATTATTTGATTGTGGTTTTGCCACATTTTTCTTTTACATCAAAAAAATTTGTCAATAGTTGAGGTCTCCAGTTGTTAATAAATTTCATTAGCCCAAATATGTATGATAAGTTTATGTAGGGAGTCTAAATGCTTTGTTATTATTTTTTTATTTCACCTGACCTAGTTTTGAGTGGAATATATTCTGCTAAATTTGAACAATAAGATGGAAACTCAATGTTATCTATACATCGAACTTGAAGATGGTCAATGAGGAGGGAATATATACCGTAGTGCAAAATTCAACATTCTTTCTGATTTTCTAAAAAGGAGAGCAAATAAAAGAAGTTTCATTCTTCATTCTCAAAATGATAAAATGGTTTAAAAACATAAAAAAACAACAGTTGTGAAATCATGCTATAGCTTCTTACACTTTTTGCTTCTAGAAGTTTGATACTCTTACTCTTAGATGTTAATTTAACTGCAAATCGTTATAAAGAAATATTTCTTTAAGAATTTTTGAGAAATTTTTTGTAAAGGTAAAAATCGAAAAATATGTGATATTAAAATAGTATTAATTATAAAAATTATGAAGAAAGAAAAAGAAACGAAAGTTAATTTAAAAAAAAATAATGAGATAACGTTTCTAGAAATTGATGTCTCCAAATAATTTTAAATAACTGCACATAAATAAAGCCTGATACATTATATTTTGTGCCAGTTTAAATTTCAGCTCTTGCTGATTTTCTTTTAGTCAGACTTTACAAGTCTGAAATACTCATTTAGGCTGTATTTTTAATATTACTTCGGCTTTCCCATACTATTTATTAACTCTAAGGTGAAATATTTTCTGCTAAACTTAAATGGGTGGATATTATCCCAATAGTCAAGTTTACACCTTAAGTGCAGCTTTTATTTTTTAGCTATAAAGTAGAAGCAAATAGCTTAATATTAATGCATGCATTTGCATGCATTTGGAATGATTAATGATAAAGTGTGGCAAATTAAACTGTCGGTTTTGAAAATTCTTAAAGAAAAAAAAATTTCAAAAATCTGATGTTTCTATTAGTCAAATTTTTCTGTCATTTTTAAAAGGTAATAATTTACTAGAAACACATTTACAAATCTAGTGTACATTTGTTTTATAAATTTTCTTGGTGTATATTGCAATTATTTTTTTTTAATAAATTTATAAATTTAAATATTTCTATATTTATTTTCAATGCATTGGTTTCAGTGTATTTACAACCTGGCACTAGAAAAATGTCTGGACGAAGAAGCCTATGAGAATAAAGCTACTCCTGCCGATGCTGATGGTCACATTTTCATGCCACTTGTATCTTTAAAGTATACTTTTTTTTTCCTTGTACCCTATATTATAAAGAATGTGCTTTGAATTAATGTTATTGTTATTGAGGATTCCAAAAATATTTTTGAAAGTTAATTTTTTTTTTTTTCATAAGAAATTATTTTGTTCTTCGCATACTCACTTAATATTTACTGCTAGAGACTGATTGCATATTGTTCTTATACTATTATTTTTATTGAAAACCAGAATTTGGTTTATTGTTGACTAATTGCATATTTCTATTTTGCATAAAACATGTGGTTTGATAAATATTATTTTGCATTATATTGTTATTTTTTTAGTGTTTATCTTTGTAACAATCTAATTTAATATTGATTTTTAATTATACATATCTTTATAATATGTACTGTCTCTTTTAAGATTACAGTTTCAAAACTATTGCTGAAGATGGATCATTATAGAGTCCACTGATTTCATTGATTTTATTGTTTTTATCTTATGGAAAAGAACACTTAAACAAATATTTTCTTTGTTTCTTAAAAAAATATATTAAATGACGTGTCTTTTAATTTAGAATTCTGATTAAGAAAAAAAAAATATACTTTCATTTTTGTTAATACTTTGCTATTGTCTTTATTAATGAACTAGTGGAAGAGATTAGATCCATTATTATTATACTAGCAAAAATTGTTATAAAGATCATTTGGAATGTTGTTTAAAAGGAGAGACATTGTTTCGAATAGGAATTTATTTCACAAACCTGTAAGAATATTTAAAACATTCACATTTTTAAAACGAGGATGTTATGATATAAAGGAATGTATTATACCAGAATATTATTGCAAGTAAGTAAATGATATACTAAGCCATTTTATATAAAATTCAAATTAAATTATCAATTATCAATATGTAAAAAAAAAAACTTTCTACTTTCTATTTTTTTCATACTATTAAGATTGGCTTTATAAATTTTTCCAAATTAATTTGAAATTTCTTTTATAACATATAACATATAACTGGAGCAATGGTTCATTAATTTGTGTTATTCCTGTTTAGTTTTGTTCAAAACTACTTCTAGATAACTTTTGTAACTTGATGTTACTTTCTTGCTTTATTATAAATTTTTTTGCGTATTTCAGTCTATATCTTCCAAATATTATACAATATTTGTATGTTACCAACAAAAATGGTTTGGTCTTGAAGCTCATAAATTGTTGTGTATCTTCAAAACTTTTTCATATGCTGTGGAAAAATCAAAAAATCATATTTTCAAAATCGAGATTTTCAAAACTATTTTTAATTCTGGAAGTATAACTCTAGGTAACCATGGTAACTAAATGCTTGTTTAGGATAATTCTTCGTGTTTTTGAAGTTACTACTTTGTCATGAATTGTTTCATTGATGAGTCTTTTATTTCTGTTTCCGTTTAGTCTGTTTATTTACTTACTTATAACACTTAAATATTTGTTTTTAGTTTTATTTTTTGATTTTTAAATAATAGGACAAATTGATAGCAATAATAATTTGTATAAATACTAGTTAATAAAATAGATGAACCAAATAAAGTA
>JAUZNK010035427.1:0-18067 GCA_035046665.1 Euphysa ruthae
ACAAAAATAATATTTCATAATTAATTTTATATAATTTTGATTTAAAACCAATAGTAATAAGACTTACCTCTGAGAATTTGATAAAGAAAGACTTTGATATGTTCAGAAGAAAGAGGTTGAGGAGAGACAATGATCTTGTGCAGATCACTTTGCATGAGTTCAGTGACAACATAACTGCGCATATGGTTAAGATTAAATACTTTAATATGTTGTTTCTTAATAATAAAAATGTAACCGAATATTATAAACTGCAAATGAAAAATAAAATTCAAGACGTAAACTATAAAAAAAAACATTTTTCAATTAATTTGTTCTAACATAGAAATTTTTTCTCTCACATTTTGGTCTCTAGCTAGTTATAATGACGGCAAAGTTTATGAAATTTTTAAAATTTAGGTTAAAATCAAAAAAATTTGTACATTTGTGATTGTGTGAAGTAAATTTTTAACTACAATAGTAACAACAGACCTGATATTAAAAAAAAAAAAAAAATAAATAAAAATTATTTTAAAGAATTATATTCTATTTAAAACTTGGTTTTTCCTAAAAAATGACCCTCTTACAAATTTATAGTTTGTTTTTGTAACCATTATATTAAAAATCACTAAAACTCACAAGGACCTATAAATATTTTTAACGGAAAGAAAAGCTTCATAAACATTTTTATTAAATATCTTACAAAATAAAAATAAAAACATTTTTCAAAAATTTTTAAACTGTGAAAAGATACAGTTCATCCATTCTGTCCATGGGGTCAGGTTGAAGAATGTCTAATGCTCTCAGAACCTAACAAAACAAAAAAACACAAAGTATCAATATCAGGTCAACTTTACCAGAATTTTTTCGTTTGTATTAAAACAGATTTTTAGTTTAGCACAAGTAAAATGTGATGCGTTTATTTTCAGAATTTTTCCAGATGAATTTCTTGACAAACAACTTACATTTTCATGCTTGAAAAATGTTAACATGCGTAATTCTCTGTATACACGCTTACTAGACACGATGTTTTGAAATACATTAGGCATTTTCTTAAGCGCAATCCGTTTTCCAGTCCTAGGATCTGTGACAGCCCTGAAAAAAAAAAAATGTTTATATAGTATACTCCGGAAAAACAAATACTAACTTTTTTTTTTTTTTGAAAACAGACAAGTGTTTGAAATGTAATGTAAAACTCTTTTATCATGACATTATTGCTTAAAATAAAAATAAAAATTATTCATTGGTTCCTTTTAAATCAAGTCATTACTTTTTATTTATTTAAGGTTTGTTGCAATGTCAAAGTACAGAACAAAAGTCTGGATTTTTGGTGAGATATTGTAATAGCAGAAAAGCCTTAAATCCATTGCATATGTTTTTTTGAGATTAAAAACATTTTGCTAATTTTTACCGATATGGCTACATAAGATAAACATACTCGGCATCACAAGAGTTAAAATATAAACTTATCTAAACAAAGTAGTACCAATAAAAATTTCAAAGCCACAGAAATGCTAAAAAATTGCTTTCAAGCATCATATATAATTTACAACAAAATTTGACCTGCTTTGAGTTTGAAAACATTTTCAAAATGGCCAACATGGAGAATAATCAAAAATTTTTTCAACTTTACATTTACTTCTTTGGCACAATTGGGAGATCCTCCTCATTATCATAAATACTTGTTTACATCCGCTATTTTAGTAAAAATCATCCTGTAAGATATTGTCTTAACATTTTAATATGTATTACAAAAGGCTTAATCAATTACAGATAAAGTAATGTTAGAGCAAAGTATCTACAGCCGGATGCTCTTCCTAATGAGAAACTTCTAATGATAATAAAGAAAGCAGGTCATCTTATTAATGGGACGTCATACTAAGAGGTTTGCTACCCAAGGCTAATCAAAAGATTAAAAAAAGTCATTATTGAACCTTTCAAATAGTTTTGCGCATGGACCATATATTTTAAAATATTTATTTGGTGTAAAATCATTATTTGGTGTATATAGGCTTGTCCTTGTGTTGTTATAAAAATAAACGCAGTAGTAAATTCAACGGCAATAACCATTCGGTCTCTTATTAAAACAATGCATGCACCAAAGCTAGGCCCGAAAGATGCTAAGTAGTAGTTTATATTTGAGGCAGTGAAATAATTGACAGATGATGGCCAGGTAAATAAAAGTGTATTTTAGTGTTGAAATCAAAACTATGTTTATATGCGTATATCACTTCAAGATTTGTAACCATATGTCTAACATTTAATGTTATTTCACATGACCATACAAATCTGTCTCATAATATCACAGGGTAGAGTGGAAGAAAATAAATACATTTCACAATTTTTTTTTTTTTTTTTTGTTTTCAGGTCTAATGACATTTTAGTATTTATTTTACTTACTTTTTATCAACATAAATTTTGTTGAAGGTCTCTCTAGCTATGTTTTTAGTGGTATTATTGAGCACAAAATAAAGTTTTTTTGTCTTATAGAAATAGAACACAATGCTCCAACAGCTCTATTACCCTTTATGGAACAATTGATTTTTCCAGGGAGGAATATATGCATATACGACAATAATTTTTTTACAAATGTGATTGCTTATATTATGGAACAGTACGGTGGTAGTTATGATGCTTAAATAAATCATCGCAGAGTATTTTTAAGGTAAATGGAACAATTGATAGTTTAAACTGTCAGTATTTCTAACTTAACTTTTGCCAACCACCTAATCACTTATTCCATGAAAACTGTTTTTATTTCACTAAAACACATAACTTAAAGTTATCCATGGTTTCGATACGGGAAAAATCTAGCTTAAACACCTCACAGCCAAAGAATTAAGTTATAACAAAACAGAAAAAAAAGCAGGAAACTTACCAAACTACTCCAAATGCCCCGTATCCAATTGGCCGATCAACTTCAAAACCTTTAGAGTCACTTGCTGCTTGGACCTTGTTTGGGAATTTAGAGTAGGTAGGACCATCATCGTCTGTTATACTAGACTGTGGGGTCAGAGCTGCAGACGTTGTGTAAGGACCATGGGCTTTACAGAGGGCCATAGGGAAGTGGCAAGGCGGTAATGAGTTTGTTGGAGGAATCTTGACGGTTGTGGATGAAGAAATTAGTGTTTCCGACTTTTCATCACAGGAGAAACCTGGAAATGGAGGCACAGGTTGCAAGCCAGGACCAACAGAAATGGCAATATTACCAGTAAACTTAATAAATTAACTTTAAAGGAAAAGAGTCATCCCTGTTGATTTAAAATGTGCAAAAAGCCGGCTTCTTCGGCAAGAAGACAATGGATGTTGTATTTGATATTAATGATCACAGAAAACTTTATTGAAAGAATCGTTAGAACGCATGCGTGGAATATTTTTTTTTACAACTTCAAACTTATCCAACTTTGATTTTTATCCTAATCTGATTAAACAAAGAATCCTGTGAACTAAGCTGTAACAAAAGAAAATATTCAACCGGTCTGCAATTTACACTCGATTTATAAACAAGCCAAAATTTCATAAAATCACTGTGAAATAGGAAAAATAATTACTTACCAGATTTTGTGTAAATGGAAGTTATTGAGCAAGCGACTTTAGCGTCTATTCAACGTCTAAATAAATAATGACTTTAAAATTAAAATGTATGAGTACAAGATGTATTCAAAATCGTTTATTCATGCCTCCACTATATCTTCAAAATCTTACATGAAAATGCTTGTATATCAAAAACAATAATATAGGAATCGTTTGCATAAACACACAATTTCTTTCAGTCTAATTTGTGTTTATATAAATTTTTATTTCAGCAATGTTTTAATATCTTAATGTAATAATAAAATTTTTTTGAAATTATTTATCTATAAATTTTTTTTTGGATACAGATATTATGAAATTTAAAATTCCTTATGCCAATGATGTTTTAAACACACACACTGTTCTCATCCAATAAATTTATCATTCACAGGATGAATTTTTGTTGATATGCTCCGCAAAGAAGGAATTAAATGCTTTTTTTTAATGTTGGCGAATCATGAGAAAAAACTTAGTCACCAAGTATACAACTAACTACTCACATAATTTTTGATGTGATAAATCTGCTTGGTATAATATTTTAATCTCTTAATAAATATATATTTCAAAAAAATTTTTTATATATATATGCACGTGAGTATAAATTTAACATATCGGTAATTTGTTTGAAGTAGTCTATGGTTTTTTAAACAAAATGCAAAGTGCAATATATTACCAATGGTAATTAACATTTATTCAACCGGCGTTTATTGAAAAGGGTATTTCCGAAGATAGTAACGCAATAATAAAAAAAATGTGAGATGACCTCATCAGTAAATGTTTGGTGATTCGCGCTCATGTATTGAACCATGTTTATATCAGTTAAATCAAAAATAAAGTAAAGCAAATATGAATCACTATTTTTGCTATTAGTCTATACTAATCCGAAAGATAAGAAAAAAACGTTCAAACATTGAAATGTTTAAAGTTTTTTTAACATATTGACTATACTAATGCAAATACTATAGAGATAGAAGAAATCTTTTTTGATGTTTTCTTTTTGCCATATATTATTGACGTCATATAATATCGTCAGAAATATTGTTTCTTAGTTTTTTGTTATTCTCTTTTGTCCGTTTTGTGAAGCCTGTTTTTTTATGGATTTATTTATATAAATATTTAAATTCTAAATCTCTAATGTAATTCTTATTATTATTTCTACCAACAACTAATAATTTTAAGTTTCTATTTTTTTTTTTTCATTTTTTTTTTTTTTTGATCGAATTTCTTTATACCAAATGCAAACAAGATTAAACAGTAAAACTTTAACGTTATTAGGATAAGGCTTCCAGAAAATTTAGTCAGAACGGGGCGGCATTCCTGTGTATGTATGTAACACATAAAATAACACTTTAAAACGCTATAGTCATGGAAAAATAAAAAGTTGATTTTCATACCAGCGGATTATAATCGAAAAATTTATATTTGGAGTTTTGCAGCAATCTCCAGCAGTTTTTTTAATAAACCATTAAAAAAGCTGCTAACTTTGTCAACATAAGGGTGAGAGAAAATCGTACTGAAAAACTTTCAAGAATACAACCAAAGAAACAAAACAACGAACATGGTTTTAGACACCAATAGGTGTGTGTGAGTTTGAACCGATCTTGAGACCAACGATTTTTTTTTTGCCGTAAGCTCCAATAAATGCTCTAAATACATCAAGACCAAACCGTGGGCTTTTTTTAATGGAATTTTCTGGCTTTTTTTGTTTAAAAAATTGATTGTTATTTTCTGGAGCGTTCTTCATTATAAGAAATATGCAAAAAAAAATATGGAGCTCAAATTCTGGAAAACGTAAACACAGAAACAATTCAACATTTCATGTTGAAGGGAATTTTGTTTGGCATCAATATGTAAAATTTTTTCTAATAAATTTCTCCTTCAAGTGAACAATCGATTTTTAACTTATAGTTTTTACTTACTCACTTTGTCATGGCAAATCAAGCGTTAATTAAAGTTCGCTGACCAGTTCCAGTTAATACAAAGCATTTTATACAGTTGGAATTTTTTTCATTAAATCACATTTTTTTAGCTATTCTGTTTGCGCATTCTTCTTCACCTGGGAAATCTCAAGAATAAAAGTTCAACCATCATCAAGAGAAGAGATTTAGCGAAGTTACCTACATGCATCAAATGCCGTTTCAAACTATTCTAAATATTTTTGGAATATTGCATCCTTAAGCGCTCCTCAGATTTTTGTCACTTGTTTTTAAGGCAGTAAGACAATATATCTGAAAATTTTTTTTGAAAATCTTGATATTGCATCTTGACACTAAAAAAAAAAAACTGTAAATAAGAATCATTGATTAAAAAGCTTTCTTTGTTTAAGAAAACCTCAATCACCAGTTGTAATTTTCGACTATTTCCATAAAATGTTTTAATGGAACTGGATTTTTTATGTCTGCATCTATTTTTATCTAAATGGAATTTATCACAATATTAATAACTTTATCTTTTCTTTATTATAACGCTATAGTGTAAAATAGTCAATGACGTTCATCAAATTAGTTGACTAAAAAGGTTTAGTACATCTGAAATCCTTTTAACAACAATATTAAAATCTATGTTTATGTTTCACTACAAACACAATCAGTTAAGTAATAATGCAAAAAATTAAAAAAAAAAAAAAGAAACAAATAAAAAGCCCAGTAACTTAAACATTACTACAAATCATGCTAAAGCTGTTTTCATTATATGATCAAAAAATCTATTTTTATTTATACATAAATAAAAATTTGATTTTAAGGGTCTTATTTCCAGTTTACAAACAAGACAATTTGTATGATGGAAATCCTTAGTTTCATATTAAAAACATGTGTTTATATTTCTCCGGCATTAACGAGTAGCTACCAACAGAGGTGGGTAATGGGTGGAAGATACAACGGCACAGCGATGTGATGAATTAGAAAGGAAGTAATGCTTATGGTACACTGAGTAAGGAATAGAGGTGTTATAATTTTTATGAGAATTGAAAATTTAATAAATAAAAAATCTTTTGTATAACTTTCCAAAGTACACATTTTTTATGTTGAGTCACATGTTAATATTGTCACTTTAAAGATAAACTTTTAAATTCGATGATGTGAAAGGGCTTGTTTTACACGTGATACCCGAAAAAGTATTTATAAAGTATTTCCAACCTTATTTATGACGTATTTACGTTATTTCAACCTTATTTATGACGTATTTAAATTATTTGCACTAGGAAATTACCCGCCCTCTGGGTAGGGTACTTTCCTAGATAATCCCCTAACAATAATACAACATAAACAACAACAACAAACATATTAATACTTGTAAACATTTTATATTTCTGACCATCAATGGCATAAATAATTTTTTAGAGTATTTATTTTTAAACAACATTATCTGTGAATTTGCCATCTTTCCCAGCAAATAAGGCGTTTTGTGCTAAAGTTTTCAGCAGGGATCAATCATCGTCCCTAGGAATATGATGACGAAATGATTTACACAACAGCGGAAATAATTCCATTTCAAGAATTGAATTTTTAATAAATGGTTAGGCGCAAAACTCTTCGGAAGAAATTTTCTGGTATTACTGAATCCTTCATGTTCTATTAAAATAATTTTTTGAAAAAGTCTATTGGGTATATTCAGACATTCGCCTTTCAAAATCCGATCGGATTAACTCCTCACACAAAGATTTATTATCTATATCTTGTTACGTGTATATTATTTCATTTACCAATAAATTTCTTCACTAAATCCGTAATGAGATAAAATCGTGTCTAGACTCATTTCTGGGATTAAACAACCTCATGCAGAGCAATAATTTGTGTCATCACAAATAAATGTTAGACTAATTAACACAAATCTATTCTTCATTTTCTAAATGTCAGATTTTATTGTCAAATGCTCCTATCACATTCACTTATTCAAATTACTTTCCTGACAATCACAGTATAATTACAGACGGAGTGAAAGGTCAATTGTTATCTCATGTGCATCGCCTGTAAAGAAATCTTTTTAGATTATGATAGCTTGGATATTGATTGGCATAAAGAGACTGTCGGCAAAATTTTAGAAGATGCTATCGTATATTTATGCCTCTTTTATCTTTCAAGCAATTTATACTTATTGAGAAATTTCACTCTGGTCACTTATTGGTGGCTTTATGGTGTTACCACGTGTGAAAAATCTTTGATGACTCGCAAATTATAGGTTGCATGCAGTGTAAAGTAGGGGTTTAAAATATTTAAACATGTTGGCTTTACTTTGCAACAATAACTTCCAAAAGAAAATCTCCTTAATCTCATAATTTTTTTTTAAGCTAAAGCAGAAATCTGTGTAAATAAAAAATAAAACAGTCTAATTTTTAAAATATTAATATACTATATTCATACGAGTTTAACATGACCATTTTAATTGTTATATATGAAGACTATAAAAGTTATGCTAAGAACAAAATCCTAATTAGCTATGTTTTAAGTCTATGGTAGATTTCTTTGCTGAATTATATTAAGAAATGCAAAGAAAAAAAAATACTCTGGGAATGCAGTATCAAGATAAATTTTTTGGAAACATTTTTCATATACTCTCGTAAAAACTGTCTATTCGCTGTAGATCCTAACTTCACATAGTTTCTGTGTATATGGGTTGGTTTATATAGATTATCTATATAATGTGAAGGGTATATGGGTTGGTTGATAAATTTTCAGATGGTATAGTAATAGCAGAGCGGGGTGGTCATAAGTAATATAGTGGGGAGTTCGTAGGTTTATTCTTATATCGCTACATTGCAGAGCATTAACAGGGTGTTTGATGTCATATTGATTAAACGAGTTGGAGGGCTTTACTATAGTAACGTGACAGAAATCTCTCCCATTAGAGCATCTATTGAAAGGAAAGTAATAAATATTTTACAATCACGTGCATATTATATGGGAATTTTAACAAACTTTAGCATAAATTCACATTTGACGCATATTGTAAAAGTGATTTTCTTGACCAAAATCGCAAAAATGATAACAAACTCAAACTTGTCCCTTTCATATTAAATCTAGCAAAGGGAAAAAAAAATTAAAATTTCTAAGTTCAAGTCTATTACCCAAAAGATAAACCTAAAGCTGAATATACCAATATTTTTTTTCAATTAATAAGGTGTCTTAATGACATATAAGTTTCATAATATTTTGCACATATGATTGTAGTCTAAGAATTTACTTACATCAAAACTGAGCCCAAATTGAGGGTATGACGAGGGAAAATGATTTAATTTATTGCTTTATATCAAAAACTTAATATTTAACTGTGTAATTATAATTCTAAAATTTCTTTTAATTGAATTTTTATTCAAAGTATAAACTATAAATATAAGCTATACACTACGTTTACTAAAAAAATATCACCAGTTCTGAAAAGAAGACAATGGCTGTGCTAAAACATAGACTATAAATCTTATTACACGTGTGAATGTGAATGATGCTGCTCAACACTATATGAGCCTGTTTAGAAGAGAGGTTCAAAGTTCTGAAAAAGAGAGTTAATTAGCTTTTACACTTACTTTAAGTGACGTTCTATTGCCATAATGATTATCACAGCATATATATAAAAATTAAAACTTCTGTTATTACAACGGAATCACAGGAAAAATAAACTGATGGTATTTCTTATTAATTAAAATTGATACAGCAACTTTAAAAGAATTTAATTTGGTGATTTTTCGCCAATCAGTTTCTATGAAAAATAATTAAGCGAACTAGTGAATGAGTGAGTTAGTAAGTAGGTAGGTTTATTATTTTACGCGGAAAAATCAACGAATAGCCTATCTCTCAATTTACAACTGTGCCAAGATTTATAATCATGACCACCAATCACTAGGGTTAAGCCAGATCTTGGTGCCCATTTACCAGAATAATTGGTATGATGAAGTGTTGGATTGGCACTACCGTTGTGAAATCATTGTAACCAGAAAGGAAATCTCACATAAGCAGAAGTAAAGTGCTATTCATTAAATCATTAAGGCAAACAGAGAAGGTCGCTGAGGTTTCTAAGCCCGGATACACAGTGATAGTGATAGGTTAATAGGTACAAAGGTGAGTAGGTAGGCTTCTTATCGTAGATTTCAAATAAGATTTATTTATGATAGAAAATTAAACTTATAGCATAAACAAATAAAATATTTAAAGATGCCACTAATGGCAGGAATAGGGAAAGAAGAGCTTAGGCCTTGTTTACATTGTGGTCTCACGTGAGAGAGTATTTCAATTACTATAAACTTGAAATCTATATTTGCAGAGTGATGTTAAACTACAGTTTTCTTTATATCACTTAATTAACCTTTCTTTACATTGCGTCTAAAAGTATTTAACACTTTCACTAGACTTAACGTCTTTGGACAAATTATTAGGTTATGAACCCAAGTAAGATATAAAAATTCAGCTTTTTTTAGATTCGGTTTTATATTTTTGATTTTCTTGTGCTATTTTTCATATTTATAGCAGACTTGAAAATAGGAGTCACATTTATTTCTATAAATTCTACGAAGAAAAAAAAGATTTTTCTAGTGGTGTCAAAATATACTGAATTACCTATAGTTTCAGAACTGCATTTTTGAGAAACGATTCTCCAGCAGCAATGAATGTGTGTTAAATAAAACAGAAGAAAATCATTCTTGAAGATATTCCAAAAAAATTCCAAAAATAAGTTTTTTTGGAGAAAATTAGGGAAATAATATGGGGAAAAGGCTCCTACCAAAACTTTTTGTTAAATTTTACATCTAAATGCTAAGTGTCCGTTAAAGAACTTATTTTTTCATTTTTTCAAAAGGTGCGCTTGAAATTTATCTTTGTGATAATTGCTTCCACGCATTATGTATATTGCTAGCAAATCTTGAAACAGAATAATTTAGATCAATAAAATTGTTTCTTGGAATTTATGTTATTGTTCTTCAATAGAGCTTCTTTAATTTCTTTTTTTTTGAAATGAAACCTGTGAGTAAAAACAGTGTTTGTAAAAAACGAACGGGAGTTGCCAGCACATGGAGGGAATAGGTACCAGCACATGGAGGGAATAGGGTTTGGCAAGCTCTCTTTCAATTGATCATTATTTTTTTTAGAATTAAAATCAAATATAAATTAAACCATATCCGGTTTTCAAAATTAAAAGATAAACCTTGTGATAACATAAACATTTTTTCCGTGAAATTTTTGTATCTAGTTATGTTCAAAATTCATTGTAGGTTTTTAATCTTCAGAAAAACGTAATTACTAATCTCACGTTTTAATCTATGTATTCATGATTTTATGGCAAAAATTTTCTTTTGCGTCATTTCCATACCATTTAATTTTGTATGTAAATATTCTCTCTTGAAACGTGGTTGAACTGATGGCGTGGCCACTTAAGAGAAAAGAAAATTATTAGATTTTAATACGGAAGTAAACTTAGTAGGTTTGAGCATTAAAGCATGGATAAGAATTTTTCCAAATTAATAATGTAGCAAACGATAACAATGCAAGAATTATGTAAATAAATGCAGTTTTTTTAAGAAGAGATCATGTCTTAAGATTATAAACAAATTATAAACATATCTAAGGAGCCCAAAAAAATAATAAAAATGTAAATATTCAATAACAATGGAGATGTCATCTAGCAAGATTACGCATGATTTTTTTAGAACAAATTTTAAAGTGCATAGTGAGAAGTATGTCAGCCTAAAGATCTAAATTTAATAAATAAGATAAGAGGAACAAATTTTTTGGGAAGTTCTTTAAAAACGGGGATATTCCGAAAGGGCAATGTTTTAACACCCGAAATTAAGGACTTTACATTGAATATCTTAAGGTGAATTTTTGATGTGATGATTTATATAGGGAATTTACGCCAAGTAAAACTAATCACTGCCCAATTGGATTCGTAATGCTCAATACAACTTCTAATTCTAATTCTCTACTTCTAATTTTTATAAAAAAATTGAGAAGCAAAAAGTCAATCAGCCAAATTAGTTACAAATGTTTTTTTTATATACGATTAAACTTAAAAAATCGAGTTTTTTTCTGAAATGGTTTTTCGGGTTATCGATCAATATTTTGGGACCAAAATTTTGAAAAATTTAGAACCGTAATCGTCACGGAGTTTAAATTTAACGATGGCAAAATTCCACTAAGCTTTCGCTCTGTGCTAAAAACCAACCTTGATGAATTTTTAGTGTCTTTCTCAAAATTATGAAATAGATATTGCAGGTGAAGAAAGTGTTCACTACAGACTGGAATTGAAGGGAGAGTAAAATAAGAATGTGTTTTAGCAATTGCTAATGTCATGAATTTTGGCAGGGCCTCTATTACCGCTTTTCAAAAGGTCTAAGTCAGATAGGGTTAATAAACAAATAATTAATATAGAATGATATGCGAAAAATTACCTATCGACTGTTTAAATTTATGTATCAGTTTGATGAGTATTTTCGAATTCAAAAGTGAAATGTAAATCATTATATAGTTTAGACTGTCTTAAATTTAAGTAAGTTTGAAAGATAACTTTGTGGTACCTTAGTACAATACTTACACAGATCAATGTATTGCGTATATCAAAAAGCTACCTTTCTTCTTCCAATATTTGCTCAGTTATAGCTGTTTCAAAATTAAAATAAATTATGAAAACACGTGCTGTTAGAAACTAAACTTTATCAATATATTGGTGTGTTTGTAAAATTGCATATCTTGATGAGAAATCGTGAGAATCAAGGTAGCTACAAAAGCAAACTTCATTGAATCTTCAATGGGATGATAAAATTGAGAGATTGACGATGCATAAATTATTAAGTGGATTAATAAGAAGGCTTTAGTGAGGATTTCACTAGAAAATGGAAACATTGTTACGGTTTACTACTATTCATCGCAAGTTAGATCTACCGAATTGTTTAAAAGATGTTATCAGTTAAGTGTGGATTACGCAAGAGCAAATCTCAACAGATAATGCATGGCAAATTACAATAAACCCTTGATAGAAGGCTCCATAATTTTTAGTTAAGTGATATTGGTGCGTAAATAAAGAGTATGAAACAATCATCACGAACATGTTAAATCTGTATGTAAATGGTACGGAAAACGTGGAAAGTGCATAAAAACGTGAAAATAGATTTTCTGTTTGAGGACTATTTATTCCTCATATTCTAGCAATAGTAATTAGCTAAGAAAAAAAGCAAGCGCATTGTTTTTATTCATTTTATCACACTCATTTATTGACTTCATGGACACGTGGCATAAATACGCTTAGTACTAAAGTACTGGACAATCTGTTGGTATTAATCTAGAAGTAAAACTCCAGGTGTTTGTTCCTAAAAATAAAGAAAATCAATAGTGGAAGGAAAAAATGAAAATTCTTTTATTTTTCATATTATCAGGTGTAAACGTATTTTTAGACAAAAGGGGATATGCAAAATACCAGACAAATTTACCAATAGAACTACACGAAAAGCACTCACCAGTGACATTTTCTGAGATTTCAGCGTGAAGAACTGATTAAGGAGTAAACCCGCTTATTCAAATTTTGTTGTTTTAGTAACTTTGAACAATGTAAAACATGAAAATATATACAATATAAGGGTAAAATATGTAAAAAACCCCTAAAAATCCATTTTTATTATGGTACTACAAGATTTTTACCCATAACAATGCCAATTGGGACAATCAGCTGTAGCGACATTTTTTCAACTGAAATATCTTCTCCAGACAGATTAGGGGAAGTTTAAGCCACAGCATATGAAAAATATTGTTCGGTCCATAATTTTGAATAAAAATTCAAATGTTATAACGGCCTTTCAAGAAACTTTTTATAAGTTTACAATGAATTCTAATTCGCGCTGGTGCGGTTAGCCACATTATCTTTATCGGCATGTGACTCAGAGGTAGGTCACGCTTTAAATGCGCTAAGCCTCTTCGGTTCGAGCCCTGCCGTGGGTGGTCATATTTTAATAAGTTCAACTTTCGATGATTTTCCTCTGTTATGGTATATATAAAAAATATGAAATCAATAGCTCAGTCATAGTAGCCCACCGAGAAGATTAGTACAGTGCAATCGCCAACCGAGAAGAACTATAGTAACAACAATTAGCTCAATCCAAAGCTTTGATGAAAAAAGAGCTGGTAGAAAAAAGGCCATATATGTATTCCATATTTTAAAGCAGAAAAAAATTTTTTGTTTTAAAATTATTGAAGCGACAAAAAGTGAATAAAAGTTTCGTTTTTTAGTATTATAAGAATATTTTTAAATCGGAACATAGGCCACGAATTACTAAAATGGATAGATTTTTTTCTTACGCCTAAAATTAGCAAAATCACATTTTTAATAACGCGACCCTAATTTACGGTAAATTGATAGAAAAGCAACAAAAAACACCTTTAATTTGACATTTGTTTAATATTCATAGCAAAACTCAATATTATTTTTATTTACAGAAAAAAGTTATATATACATACATATATATTAAAAATTACTACATAATGTTTCAAAATATATTGTTAAACGCTTTATCAAATTATCCTTAAAACTTTTTATTTATTAATAAATACTTTTTTTAAATTTTCTGATAAAAATAATTTTTATATTCATAAAGTAATAACGTCAATTTATATATTCATAAAGTAATAACGTCAATTTCAGGCATTTATAAAAAATTCCCTGAACTGCATCGCAGGGAATTTTTACATACACATCCATAACTAGTAAATTTTGCGTCTGACGTAATAAAACGTAGGTTTTATTTATTTTTTTTTTTTTTGGGGAATTAAAAACATTTTCAGCAAGATTTGGTTGCTTTTGCTGGCAAATAAAACTAGATGAAGAAAAATTCCATTGAAATTGGCCAAAATAGATTTTTATACATAAAAATTTTCAACTTCTGATTCTGACTTATACATAGTGAAAAAGCATTACTGGCGAATTAACATTTATTTAAATTTTTTAAAATTTAGTTTTTTGGAAAGTTACGTCGAAAACGTATCGCTTCATCCATCTTGAAGGTATTAAGTTTTAAAAATGATTAACATCGTGTATATTTTAGAAAACAACATAATTTTCCAACATAATTTGAATAATTGCCAAGCTAAGCCAGGCACAACTGTAAAAATAATAAAAGCTATTTAAGTTTAATTTATTGACGGGAAACATATGAAAAACGAAGAGTTTGGAGGGTGGTAAGGATACGTAAATATGTGATAAGGATAGATAAAGATAAAAGATTTACAGAAGCTGTTAAGAAAATTTGGTACCTAGTAGTAAGCTAAATCCACAAATGTCAGAAATGAAAATCATCTTTGAAAAATTAGAACATTTAGATGTAATTTATTTTTTCAAACTTCAACACCCAACTCAACCTGTGTACCATCAGCTTAATATTTTGATGGTTATTCCAATCGGTCATATGGGAGTGAGAAAACACTATCAATGGTGTGAAAAGAAAAAAAAAGGAGGAGAAAACGCCGTTAATTTTAGAAATAATATTTTTATATGTATATTATAAAAGTGGCCTAAGGTAGTCACAGCAGATCACCCAGTTTGAAAAAAGGATTAAAATGAATCGGACAACAAGAAAATTTTTAAACAGGAATTAAGTGAGAAATAAAAATTATTTATTTTTTATCAAAATTTTCACAAAAACATTGAGAACACTCTTAAATGAGGATTAAAAAATAAGAGTTGGATTTTTGAAAAAAGAATCTGGTGCGTTCAAATTTATTAATGGGGTGGTGGTAGTTTTCCACTATTTTTGAAGTAAAATTCTTAAAAATGAAGGCTAGCGCAAACTACAGATATTTTACAGGAAAGAAAAACTTGTGGCTGTTAAATAACTAGATGATATTCTACATTATCTTTGGCTGGAATAACTTCGATGATTTTATCTGGTCACCGGCAGAATTTAACATGCTCTGCAAAAATTGCTAATTATTGAAGCAAAAAATAGTGTATAGCAAATGCAAGCATTTATTGTTTACTGTTGAGTTATCACGATGCAAATATTAATTGGATATCACTTTAAAGGCAGATATTTTTGATAGCTCGCTCAACAAATATTTAGTTATGCGAGAGTGATTGGTCCGATAAAACTTCGGATGATCTTCCACTAGCGACGATACGCGTTTAAACCGCGTGATGTGAAGTCGAATGATCGCATGAAGAAGAAGCCAATAAAAATTTTCCAGTCAATTAATTCAATGTTAAGTAATAAATGGCTTATCCATACCATATCCCCAATAACATTTGCTCAAAACATACCCACAAAAAAGACACTCATAGTTTATTTGGGTGAGACAGTAAACGATATTTGCTCCCAGTAAACTTTTATCAACACCATTCGTCTTTTGCAGTTTGTGTTATACTTTTTCTTTTCCTGAATAATAATCAGAAAAGAAAATAATAATAAGAAATAAAAATAATAATAAGAAATACAAATAATAATAAGAAATAAAAATAATAAGAAATCTCACAACTAATTTTGTTTTTGTATGTTTTTTCAAAATGCTTAAGATGAACTTTCAAAACGTTCGAAAATAATTAAAAAAATTATTTGGTGACAATATTATTAAAATTTCCAAAGAAAAATTAAAAAAGTTCAATACTTTTACGAAATTCCCAACACACAAAAATCATCGTACGCAATCTCAAATCGAAAAAAAAAAGTGAACGTATGTGACAAAAAAATGCCCATCTGCTTTCGTCTTATAACCTAGCCAAACTGTTTTTTTTTACTCTCATTGAAATTCAAATGGTTAACAATAATTCCTCATCTAGATTTTCCAACATTGCTTCTTTACACCATCCCGGAGAGCTTCGTTTCAAAAATATAATCGCTTTTTTCTTTAGATAGATTACTGACTTAAAGTTTCTGAATGGAAAATTGCTACGCAATGCTAAAAAAGGAAAATATAAAAAACAATGAAGGAATAAATATCCTATGTTAAATTTGTTGACAGTCAAATATATTGCTCTGTCGAAATATTGCTTTTAATGTAATCTAAAAATATTGGAAAACAATGTTAGGCTCTCTTAATCCAAAATTTACGTTATACGATTTTAATAAAATTTTGTTTTAAACCCTCAATCACCGGAGATTAACAACTCATAACCATTTTTAGACATATTTTTTTTTTATGAAACTTATATAACAAATTTGGGACAAAGATCAGGACAAGCATCTAATCTCTGCTATGCTACGCGCCCAAAATCAAATGGCAGTTTTACCGTGAAAAAGCGGTAATCATACGGATTCTAACCAGTAATCTTCTGCAGATTAGCGCAAAAAGCTATCCACAAGACTAAGGATCCATTATGAATGTGAAAGCATCAACTAAATTTATGATACCAAAATATCGCTAAAGAATCGCTAATATTTGAATCACTGAAAAAAAAAATATATATATTTTGAATTAAACAAAAAACTGAAAAAAAAAAAAAAAATATATATATATATATTTGGGAAAAATGAAACTGTGGCGGAATAAATCGTTTTTGGACCAAAACTACGCGTTGACCAAACACTCTAAAATATATTTTTATTTTGCTAAAAAATTCTTCGTTAAATTTACCAAGCTTTTAAGCTTCTAGGAATTGCAAAAAGTAGTAAAATAAAAAATACATTTTTTTTTTGTATTAAACAAAACATCTTTTAATAATGGTTGCACTAAGAATATGAAATCGAAAAATTTTTTTTTAACTATGTCAGTAAGTAAACCAATTATTAAGTCATTCCAATCAGTAAGTAAGAAAATAAGTAAGTTTTATTTCATTACCAACCTAGACTAAATATTAATTTAAAATAAACATAATTATTCATGAAACGGTGAAAGTGACACTAATTTGAAGGTAAGAAATGGTGTATTGATTGGCCTTGGAAAGATCGTGTTTTTAATTCTTTAAGCAAAACAGTAAACACTTTGTATTACCAGAAGTTTAATCATACTTGTTAAAATAACTACACTTATCAAAACGAAAACAACAAAAAATCACAGCGTGTTGTTTTTAATAAAAATAACAGAATTATATTTTATATATAATTTTTTAAATATAATTTTTATCTCATTATGAAGTTAATTCATTCTTCGTTTACTGAGCTTTTTAATTCTAACAACAGCAAAAAAACACAGAAATAATATATTTATATATATATTTTTTTATGTGAATAAATTAGATTTGAAATAATAGAAGACGTATTTCCTGTTTTAAACTTATTTGCCGGATCAGATTATTTAAAAAAATAACACCAATGAGTAACAAACTCTTTAATAATTTAAAGCGCGGGTCAAATCGTGAAAAGGTTTGTATGGGAAGTTTCTTTCAAAAAATTTAGCCATTAAAAATAAAAGTTTGTGAAATAATAGAATAGTTTCATATAAAAGTAAATAAAGAGGTTATGTTGACAGGCGCACACTAATAACAAAATTTTGGCCATAAAGGTGAGATGCTACAAAACAAAAAAAAAAAAAAAAAAAAAAAAAACAAAAAAAAAAAATATATATATATATTTTATTGAACTCTTAAGAGTTATTAAAACTTTAGTTTTTCAATAATC
>JAUZNK010035438.1:0-18061 GCA_035046665.1 Euphysa ruthae
TATAGGGTTGACTTACACACCATATGCAGTTTAATAAAATTTATGAATAACAACATCTTACAAATTATACAAACAATTTAAAGGCAAAATAGCTGATCATATACATATAGATATGAAAAAAAAAAAAAATATATATATATATATATATAATACGTATATTCTTTCCCTTAAAATAAAATAATTAAAGAAGATTAATCCTTTCACAACAATCTTTCTACAGCTAAGAGCTAAGCATACTTATAAGTATAAATTCACAAAATTGTTTATAAACAGTCAAGACTGTTTTGACAGATAAACTTATTTAAAACAAAAAAGATTAAAAACAATAATTTTTCTTCTATATTTATTTTTTATGTGTAACTCTCATTTCATTACCTCACTCTATTATAGCAAGAATAATAGAGAATACCTGATTTTGTCCAGGACCAGCAGTGGATATGAAAAATGCAAAAGAACTTAAAGTTTGTAAGACAGCAGAACTAACATCTAAACCAACTTTTAATATTGTTGTTATGTGGTTTAAACCGAAATAAAAAAAAATATTTCAAAACCAGGGTTCATGTCCATGGCTTTTAATTTAGTAGTTTTAGAAGAATATTGTGAAAAAAAGTTGAACTAATTAAGAATGATTGTAAATATACTATCAGAAAAATGTATAAAATACAACAAAATTCAACATATAAAAAAGTTCAATGAAATTACTTTACTTTACATATCTTACCTCCACAGTTTGCAGCAAAATGAATTTAGTTCATTAGACCTTATTTGTGTATGCAAATCAGAGAAAATCAAAACTATAATTAATACAAACCACAAAAATTTCTATCTTAGCAGTTAATTTTAATTTTACTTAAAAAATTTATGTTTAAAATAAGAAACGTCCTCCTTATAAAATTTTATCACTATTTCTCTAATTTTGACGCTGTAACTAACATATGGGGATCAAGGACATTTTTTTTGCAATTATACTGAGGACAATTTAAAGACAAATTTTTCATAGATTAAGATAAAAATAAAAGTCAAGATTGACCACAGATTTTCATGTTCTAAATACAATAAACAATGATAATGCAGTAGAAAGAAAACTAAAGGAACTGGAAATAATGGAAAACCAATTCAAAATGTAAGTATAAAAAGTGACACTCAAAGAGAGTGGAGTGAGATCTTAAAGATCAAAAAGTGTTTGTAAAGTAAGTTTTCAGTTTTTCAAGCTGCTTATCAGCTATTTTGGACAGCTACGATGCTAGCATGTATTCAGATTTTGCAGGATCTTTGTATTATAAATCTTCAATGAATTAATAATATAGACTTGTCTTGAGAAATTCTTAGGAAATCCTGAGCTATTTGTTAATTTTTTTAAGGTTAGTTTGTCATCGAAAAAAATTTTTTTAAAACAACTCAAAGATAAAAGGGTTTAGTAGTACCTTGCAAATTGTTAAAAGAAAAAAATAAAAAAAAGTACAAAATCCGTACTTGCATATTTAAGAGGCATATTAAAAGGCATAGGTATTCTCCTAGTGAAAAACATCCCTTATATTCTCAACTGCTTAGTTTTTTTTCTTCTATAATTCAATATGAAAAAGTTTATTTAAAAAATGAATAGAAAAAACTGATCAAAAATGCTAAATCTGTGGACTAGAAAAGTTATAAAAGTCCGTCGATCAAAATCAGAGCGTACTTTATTAGAATCACTTTTTACTTTCTGCATTATTTCGGTGCTTTCTTAATCTTAACAAAAATTACAGAATGCATATAGAAATATTTTTGCATTTTTTTTTTCTCACAATTGATTATTATTATGCATTTATATCAACATGTTTTCTACATGATTTATCAAAGACAATGTTGCAAAAATGGAAGAAACAAATTTTAATTTAAAATTCTATATTATTAAAAATTAATATTTTGAATTTACAAAAAATAACACACTACAAATTTATAAAAAAGCACAGAGATGTGAATAGCATCCCCCAGCAAATATCATAAGCAGGTGTGTTAGGTCAAACAACAAACAAGAGTTATTTTTAATTAAACTGCTTAAACTATGGAAAATTTACTGAAATATTCAACTGTTATTTTCTGCACTTGGCTAAAATATGATTAAATTCCCAAATATGGGAAATGATAGTATCATTGCCTACTTAATTTTATCTATTATTATTATTCATAATCTATGTAAAAAAATTTATACTAAAATTGAAGCAATATCCTAAAATCGTTTCCTTTTTTTTTGTTGTTTTGTTTAAGCAAAAAGAAAGAGTAAATAATAAGTCAACATAATTTTAGAAAAAAAATCTCCATTAAATTATGAAATTTGTTTCAAAAAAATTTGTTGAGTTACCAATTTGAATTAAATAAAAGAGAATGTCAACCACACACTATTTTGAAAAATCGGAGAAAACTAACACACCAGTAAATTTCTTCCATTCTTGCAGAGTATAAAACAAAATTAATATCTAAAAAAAAAAAAACTTATTGCAAATCAATTTTAATGTAGAAAGAGCTTCCGTAACATCAAAGCTCTTTAAAATGACCAGCTATTTTGTCTTTAGTTTAAAGAAGAAAAAACAAGTTACAAAGCTATATATAAAAAAATAATAATAAAAAAAATTTGCTGGGAGGAGATTCACTTCAAATATATTATAAATATATGTTTGAAAATATTAATAAACATAACCATATAAATATAGCTCAGCTTGTATTCAATCCTTAAGTCTGCTTTTAAGCATGAAAAAAATTCAGTTATGGATGTAACGTAATTCAGTTTTCATTAGTTTTCATTGACACAAAAATTTGTTTTTCAGGGTCTCTAGTAAACAAATCTAAGCCATGCAAAAATAATTTTCAAAACAGCCTGATCTTTGTAAATCGCAATATTTTTACCTAGTACCACAAAATGTCAATATATAGTTCAAATGATAAGATCCAGTAAAAATCTTGAAATTTGGAGACTTGCTCAAAATTTTACCAACTAACTGAAATTTAAAGATTCTCTAACACAAGTTATCTGCAAAATGAAAGTGTAACCTTAAATCTTTAAGAAATACAGAAAAATACTTTTACTCCATGAGGGTTTTGTGCTTAAAGAAAATTTTTTTTCTTTTAAATTGAGCAAACTGGTATAAATTAAGATAAGTATCATCTTCCTGTTTAAAACAAAAGCAAAGAAAAGGTGAAATGTATGTAAACATAAAAATGACAATTCAAAACTATGCAAAGAAAAAAAAAGCGAAAATCTAAAATTTGAATCCCTTTCCTCAGGTCTTATTATATCTTTTCATTAAAAATTTCAGGAAAAAAAAATGCAGTTAAAAAAAAAACTAAATAAAACATTCATTGGGCTCTATCGGCTTTGTAGACAAAAATTCTGGTGTGATGATTTAACTAATGAAAATCTAAAAAAATCAATGTTTAGTATTGTTGATGCCAATACTATTAGTGGGGCGTTATCAAATATGTAAAATTTGTCTAAATTTTCAAAATTATGCTGTAAAAACTAAAAAAAATTTCTGAATTCAGAATGATATTCTGGGGAAAAAAAAAAAAAAAAAAAAAAAAATCAAATTAAGCAGATTAGGCAAGCCAATATGAGCCAATATTTTGATGAGGTTGAATTTTAATCTAGCAGTTCTTATTACAAAAATTATATTACCACTATGTCCCCTTAATTAAGTTTTTTTACCTCATTAAAAATATGAAAACTGAATCTATTTCAGATCTTGCGCTCTCAGAGCTAAAATACAAGTTATAATTAGGTTGCGTAGAGACATTGAACCTGACTAGTTAATGAGAATATATTCCATATGTTAATTTAGCTCTATTAAGTAAAAGTGATCGGGTAAAACTAAATGGACGTACGCACTTTTTTTCAAAGAAAAGTTACCAAAGCTAATGATTAGAAATCATCACATATTTTTACATTACATCTCAAACATGAGATATTTATTTTAATTACCTATATCACCATGACAACAAAGATTTCCATAATTACGTTTTTTAGTTAGAAAGCTTCAAATTCAAAACAAGCTGAAAACTTCCAAAATTTTATTCTTAATAAAAATGACTTTTAGGCTCTATATTAGCATGTAATTTCTATACATTAAGTTTGATGAAGAAATATATGTACGAAATATCACCTATAAAATTAAAATAAAATTAGCTCCAAATTAGATAAAGAAGAGAAAGATAATAAAGGTGTAGACGACAATAATAAAAAAAAAGTGTAAATTAGACATTACTAATGGTGTGCTACACGATGTCTTCCAGAAAATTTTTTTTTGAAATGTGTAAAAACATGGACAGCCTAAATTGCATGAATATTCATCATGAAAGTAGTAATTAAATCACTGTGAGTTCTATAACTTTAAGGTATGACGCAGAGTTTATAACTTGCAGCTATATATAGTTTATAGCTTTCCAACAAGAAAATCTAGTATCTGAAAATGTCTAACTTATACCATGATAAAGGAGAGTTATTTTTAGTCCTTACTTATAAATATTACTTATAATAAAAATAATATAATCATAAAACAAAATATTCTAATAACAAAAAGAAATACAAGAAAAAAAAATACAGCACTGAGAAAAAAGATATATATTAATCTAATTAAATACAAATGCAGTAATTTTTTTAATCAAACATTTGAGCTGTTAAAGAATTTGGAAAAAATTCTAAAATAAATCTACTTTGGTGTATTTTCATAAGTTTTGTTACTTACACTGACTTGTCGAAAGATCATTACTACTCTGTAACTCCTGCACATAATTGTATGGAAATACACCAATATTTCCATCTAATTCACCTTTCCACCACTCCCCATCTTTACTTATAACCTTGATCACACTTCCTTTATAAAATGTTAGTTCATCTTCATTTTGCGAAGTGTATGAGAAAACAGCTAGTACCTGGTTGTATTCATCTAAATAGATAAAAAATCAGAGCGGTTAGTAAACATAACACGTGTTTATAAAAAGATGTAATTGACATATTTTGAAAAGCTATGTTTAATGAAAATCACAAATTTTCTTCAAACAACTGATATATTATCTGATGAAAAATTTAATTAATTCATGAGACAAAAACAAAAATGAAGCATGTTTTTGAAAAACTGAAACTTTGGGGATCATTGAAAACAAAATTACAATTATTTGGAATATTTAGGTCCTTAACAGGATATCCAAATTATACCGTAGAGTAAAAACACTCATCTGAGACACTGCCAGAGCAAACAATGATTTGAGAACAAGTGATTTTTTATGATGCAGTAAGTGTTGCTAGCTGGTGTGTGCAGAGTTTCCATATATCACATTTCTTTTTTTATGAAATTTAGGAAATATCTAATAGTTAAATTTAAATAATATAAAAACAATAGGAAAAAATAAAGACAATTCACCTTTTCTTTTGACAGGAACAGAATATATATCCTCTTTTTCACTTGCCCGCATGGGTATTTCATTTTGTGTTCTTGCTTTAGCAACAGGCTTTGATTCTGTCTTTGACTTCAATTTTACATTGGCAGATGGAAACCAGCCATATGGTTTACATTTTCCTCGAATCTAAACCAAAATACAACCTCCAGGAATTAGACTAGTATGGAAAATTTCTAATCACGATGCTTTTAAATAAAATTTATGATGAAATGTTAGATCAATACAGCAATCATTTCATTTTTTTATTTTTATTTTAGGTCCCTGGCATTAGGCATAACTAAACAAAATAATTTTAGCCACACCTTGATTTCCCTTACAAGCATAGTATAATGCACACCAACATACTAGTAATTTAAATGATCTTGATATATTTCCAGGGCCAAAACCTATACCTTTTCCTTTGCACACCTTAGGTATATCCTAACAGCCTACCAAGGAAATTAACACAAGTCACTTTTACGTCTATCTTGACAAAATATGATACCTGGGTATCATTTAATTCAACACAATCGCTGAAACTAATACTATCCAATAATTAGGGAAATCTTGGTCTTTTAAAAAAATATTAAACATGAGAACAATTAATTTATAAATGTTCATAAAAAATAAAGAGAGAACGATTGACTTATTACTTTTAACGAAAATAAATTTAACTTAACAACCAACAATAAAAATGAACATCTCTAATGTAGAAACCCGACAAATAACCTAGAATCTGATTCTAAATTAAATTTTTACAGAAACAAAATTTACTATAAAAAATTATATATAATTTATTATATAAAATTTATTATATATTTACAATATATTCAATTTACATGTTTAAAAAAAAAAAACACGGTCCTTAAAAACTTGAAAAATGAAAATGAAAAAAGAAAAATGAAATTCTTTAATTTTGTTTACTTTAAACAAGATTCACTATATGTTTTCAAAATGAAAACAAGAAAATAAATTAACATGGATTATATTAATCAGTCGATAATTTCGAATAAATTTATAACAGTATAGTGTGCGAAACAGCAAATATAAACATAGTCGGTATGTTGTACTGGTGCTTAAAGGGATCCCGAGGTTAAAAATGATGTCAAGTTAAATAAACAGATTATAGAAATATAGACTTGACGTGATAATCCTTCCTTACCTTCTAAAACTCATAACGAAATATTGGCTATTTTGTTTTTGTTTTATGTAACTCGAAGTGTCTATCCTTTTGATGCGCTTTTTTCAAATCTCAAACATTAGACACAAATTTACTCAACGTTGTGATGTCACAACTGAGCTTATGTCAAAGATGTAGCCTAAAAAACTTAATTATTATTTGATCAAAGCCACTTGTGTTGGTTTGTTACGGCTTAAAAATCCATATTTAATATGTACAGCATATAATATATAATATATATATATCTCACTGCATATCAAAACGGATTTTAAAAATATCTTGTAGAAACCAGGTTATACGATTGAAAGAGAAAACAGAATAGATATAAAAAAAGTTTGTAATTTTTGTTGTTACAAAGAAAAAAAACATTCACAAAAATTTTTGTGAAATTTGGCGATAATGTTCGAATGATTTATTGAAGTTCCTACGAATTACTTGCGCGATTTATTTTAACGGAATGACTATTAATAGCCTACAGTTAATTTGGTCATTCATTCCCAGTGATATACTGGAAAATAGAACCTCGTTTAGAGTGAAAAAAGTAAATAAATTAATACTGATATCAATTTAAGAAACTAAATAAATACCGTACAGAGATTTCGTTTTGCGCCGCCGACCGACCCTATTTTTGGTGGAGATTGATTTTTTTTTCATAAAAAATATAATTTTCATTTTTTTACAGGCTTGAAGAAACATTTAGTTTTTAGACGTAGTTTGTTTCATATTTAAGTCATCCACCAGTTTATTTCAAAAGAATTTGACGGGATAAAGTATAAACTTCAATACTATAGGAATTCATTTGTTTAAAATTTATGACAACCGGAATTAAATTCCCCTGGCCCTGACCGTTTGTTTAAGTCTGGTTTCAAGTCTGATTTATAGCTGTAGAAATAGTTATTAAAAGAAATAGTTATGCTAAGCAACATTGCAGAATGTAATTTAAGTGAATCTTTCACGGATGTACTGGAGAAACTGGGGTTTTATCAAGTTGATTCTCCACTAAAAGTGAGTTTATTTATTTATAAAAAGTAAAACCATTGAAAGAAAGTGAATTCAAACATCTAATTCTTCTATAAACATTATTTGTTCATATTACAGGCTATATATTGCCCATATAAAACATCACTGTGGGCTTTGAAAAAATATTTAAAAACAATAGCCTGCCTTGCTTGAAAAATATTAAGTAATACATTATCTCATTCTTTTAATTGTGTGTGTTTAGCCAACCTACCAATAGTTAAAGGCCGCTGTTATATAATGCCTTTAAAAAATTGCTCCCTCTTTTGCTAAAGGAAAATAATTAATAATACTAGTGTTGTAGAAACCATCCTTAAGATGAAAGCAATAACAAAAGATATTAAAACATACACACTGATAGTAAACGTGTATGTAATACACAAAACAATGTGTTAGAACATACACACTGATAGTAAACGTGTATGTAATACATAAAATAATGTGCTGCTGGGATTTTACCAAAATTAAGAACATCAAAATCCCCAGACTGAATTCAATAATCCATTAAGAACAAAAATATGCGAATATGGAATGACTAAGAAACATTTATTTTGGAACATTTTTTTTCCTGTCACGTAATAAAATATCACGCTATATTTTTATAATAAGATTGTTTCGACCCCATCCCTTTCTGAAAATCGTGCAATGTACGGTAATGTTCGTTTCATTGAAAACATTTGAATTCTGTTGATTGTATTTATAGAAAAAACACATTTTAAACCTGCTAGCATTATCTTGTAAGAATAAAAATAAGAACATTTGAGGCTGAAAAAATGTAAAAAAACAAGCACATCCAGCCACAGCTAAAATTTATACGATCTTATAAAAAAACAAGTGTATACTTATATCAACTTTGGTTATTACAATGAGGCATCATATTTAATTATATAATAAATACAGAGTTTTAACTAAAGCCTGGGTAAAAAATCTACTATTGCTACGATATTGCAGTTCTTTCTGTCGATTGTTGAAGCTTCAAGCTCAGTTGTGACGTCACAACCGCGTAGAGTCTGGGCTTTAACAACAAACTTTTGATTCAAATGGGAATACAGCAGCGACATGTGATGGTGGAATTATGCTGGTCAGAATTCTACTTTTCGATATTATTTGTTGCTTTTTATGTAGTTTAAGTACTTATAACTACTCTTACAGTATTTTTAGAGTGTTTAGTGGTGGTTTTGATCATAAGAATTATGTGATCTCGGGATCCCTTTAAGGTGGGAAATATTTTTTAAGTAAATGATCAAATTATACAACAATTGTTTCAAATAAGCTTGGTACTATTTCTCAAGGTTCTTGCATCTGCTTTAAGAGTACAATTAACATTACACTAGCCGAAAGTAAATTTTGTAAAGTTAAATCCTATGACTGTTAAAGCTTTGTTTAATTTAGTAATTAAAAAGGGAAGATTTCAGTTGTCTTAAAGGTTAAAACATATTTCAACCTGAAGCCAACAACATTCCTTACAACAAGAGTCTACCATAATAAATAAAAAATATGATCACTAAAAATTAATTTTTCTGTGAAACAAAACTAATCAATAAGAAACATCATACAAAATTTCAAAATAACCTCAATAGAAGCTCTCTATGTGAGACAGAAAAACACATAGACTCCTTTCTTAATTATTGTCCAGACAACGGAATAAGTTTGATCACCTCAAAATTTTAAAATCTTTGTTCATGATATTAGTTCAAATACCTAGTACAAAATAATAATATTTTGATATTTAAAAACTTTTATTTCACAGCATGATGCAATTCTTCATACTGACTTATTCCAACTTATCTCATTGATTTTCATAATTCATCATAATTTTTTACATACTCTTTATTCAATAATTTTTTAAACATCCGTAATATGATAAAACTTCCAAATAAATTAAATTAGAAAATTCCTGCATAGAAACATTTGAGGTTAAAAAAAGGCTAAAATGCTATAAGTTAAGTTAAAGTTTTTACTTCCAAAAAATCATATTTTGGCTATCTTTGAACCAAAACAACATAAAAATTTTCTAAGAAAAGCTTTGAAACAACTTTCATTGATTTTTTTGGTCTTTCCAATAGAATAATACTTAGGCAAAACTCTAAACCGCCTGCAGAACAGTTCTATCAATGTTGAATCTGTAATCGCTACAAGGAAAGTTAAAAAAAAAAAAGAAAAAAAGAATGGCTTGGTAAATTTTATTACAAACCAACGCCATTAACTCTGTGCTGTTTGCCTACAATAGTCATTCAATCTACCTGAAGTTCTCCCCTCCACCACCCACCAGGATTCATATGGTGTATGTGAACCAACTGTCCTGCATTTAGTGATATTTCATGAGAAAATGATGCAGTATAATTGGTGATCACAGTGGCTAATTCACGTTTTCCAGCATCCATGAGCTAAATAATAAAAAAATATATTATTACATAATAAAAGATCTTATATAATCTTATAAAAAGTAGCTTGGGGTTCTATACCTTAGCCACACTGTTTTTCTAAACTGAACCAAAACTGAACAATCCCATAAAAAAGCAATATCAACATTTCAAAATTTGAAGTGCTAAGAAATTTTTTACCGAGAAGCAGCAAGTCATAAAAACAAAACAAACCTAGAAGTATAAAAGTATACCTATCACCTACTTTACTTAGAGATTGTACTGAAACTATTCCCAACCTATAATTCATATCATCAATTTGTTTCTGACTATATAAAACTTGTAGAAAAAAAAATCAATAATTTTTTAACTAGTATATAAGTGCGGTTCTTCAGCCACAACAGAAAATTATTGACTGATCTCAATAACCAATATATCAAAACTGCATTAAATAGCTGTACATAATATATCAATCACATTTATTGTAACAAACTAGAGGACAAAAAATTTTGGAAACTGAGCAAAGCCATCAATATCACTTTCTTCCACTCTTCTCAATACTATTTGCAAACAGATCAAGTTTTTAGCTGTTATAGAGATTGATTTTTTAAAATCAAGTTAAGGAAGGTGTTATCACACATTTGAGGGTGAGCATTTATGACACAGTCTTGCTCAAGAAGCTGTTCTTGTTTTGTTTAATACACTGGTTAACAAACTATTATTTCATTTAGTTTGTGGAGTTGGAAAAAATCTTTCTAATAATTTTAAATAATTATTGATTCAAAGTTCATTTTTAGGTTCAATATTTTTCATGTTTTTGACAAGCTGAAATAACACCCTATTTATTTGCTGAATATAGCTCCACATTTAAATGTTCATGTGTTTGATTTTTGCTGATAAAATCATAAAACCTGAACCAATGAGTTTCATTATGCTCTTCTTGACATTGACAGAAAAGGTGCCTATAAAATTGTTAATACTAAACTAAAAGCAATGTTCACAGAGCTACACATGAAGCAAAATGCCCACATGATAGTATTAAAAGGATCAAGACCACATACTTCCACATAAAAACATTCCAACTAGAATAACAGTTTCATACTGTGGCTAAAAAAATGTTTTCTTCATCAAAATTAGGAACCAAATTATACATTGAGCTACCACTGGTAATAAAATTATGTCACTTTTAAACATTTTCCATAAAAGATTCCTCTAAAAATTAGATGTCTACAAGATCTTTTTTCTATTGTAATAATAATAAAATAAAAATAAGCATTATAACTGACATGCATTAATTACTAAAATAAGTATAGACATTTTTTTTTCTTATGAGATACATTCTTTTATAAACAGATAAGTTTCCACTAACTATGCAATAAATTGATCTCAAAGAGAGAAAAAGTTTAATAACTTTCGATCTGATAAAAAAAACCTAATAAAAATATTTAGTGAGAAAGTTATCAATAAAAATAACATGTTTTGCATTTCAAAAAATTTAAAAATACTAGAATTAGCTAGTTAAGATGTTTATTAAGGAATGACATAAAGGACCTGGAATTAAACATCCAATCAATCAACTTTACGGAACCGAAAGTTGTTATTAAGTTGAGGCCAACTGTGATGTCACTGGATTTTCATCAAAACATTTAGTTTCAACTATAAAAAAACAAATTAAAATGTCATATTCAAGCTGGTGAATATTTTTTCAAGAAATAAGAAGCACTTTTTCTCAAAATTTTATACTGTTATAACTTGTTTTGACCACGGGATGCTTTGGTCATGTCAACATCTTAATGCTATCAGAACAATGATATCTATTGTTATAAAATGCTTTAATGAAAATTATAATTAAAAAGTGCAATTGACAGATGGACTCTTGGATAAAAAATCAAATAATTCTTATTGCAGAAAGATCCACAAATTTTCCAGGAAATTCACAATATTACCTTATTTAATAAAGAAAGGTGTGAGCTGTGTGATCCCCAATAAATACCTTTTATTAGTAATAATAAATTTTATTAAACAACCTGTTGCAATAACTATTGCGAGAGAACCAGAAATATAGATTAAATAATTTTCTCTTACCTGCGGTTGACTAATTTGTACATAGTTAGCTGGAAATAACCCGACTAATCCATTACAGTAACCTTCCCACCATTCCGTTTCCTGCTTTAACACAAGTATAGTATCTCCTTCGAAGAACGATAGGTCTCCATCAGCTCCAGCATATTCAAACAATGCAATACACTCTAAGCAAGAAATTTTCAAATAATGCAAAGAAATGTTTAAAAAATACAATACATTCTACAAAAATCAAAATACGAGACAGAACTTTTCTTGGATCCACATATACAAATATATTTGAGAATGTTTTTTGGCTTGTGAATTTTTAAGTGCAGTCTTCTAGATGTTATTGTTAGTTAGTTTGAGTTTAATTTTTCATTGAAAAAATACAATTAGATGTAAACACTGAAACCTCAGCGTTTTTTGATTTCTGTTTAGTTACAAATACAGTCAATAATTAACAAAATGGTGAACAGAGTATGAAATTTTATGACATGCTTTAAAGAAAATATTTGTAGTTTTTTACAAAATAGGAGACATTTTATTTGAGATCAACTGGAAATATGCTTGAAATATAAAAGTACATGTAGCAATGCAGAAGTTCTTTTTTAGAATAGCAACATAACATAACACATAGCAAAAATTAAAATTGAAAGAGAGAAAACAAGATTTATCATGAATGTTTTAGGAACCTTTACATGATAATTCAAAACATTTTTTAAAAGCAGTATATAGCGAGGAGAAAACATGTATAATGGCATAATAACATTTTGAATTTTCCAACTGCATGTGATAAAAGGTGTTCTGACTTTGCTAGACATGTCATAATTTATGTTGTTATGCGGCAATTTATACACACTTATTTTACATTTTTAAAGTATATTTTAGCTGAAATTACTTGTCATTGTAAAATTTCATCTGTATAAATAAAACATTTTCTATTGGGTTCCGTTTAAGATTTTTTCAGGCAGGAATATAGTAATATTTTGTCATAAAAAAAAAATTTAATGTACTTATAGATTTAATTCAAAATTAGCCTAAAAATTAAAACCAAAAAACAACATACAGTAAATTTTAGAAAACCAACAACTGTTATAGAGGAATGACCATCTCGTAAGGGGTAGTTTAGCAACCAAATAAGCATTCTTAGGAAAGTAAAAAATCATGTCTTGAAATAAGATATTATTTGCGAGACGTTTCGTAAGACAACTTGCTATCAATTTCAGTGGAGCCAGAAATTAATTTCTGGGAAAATATCAAAAAATTTAACTTTTTAAAAAAACTTAATACGTTTTGGTGTCCGTGACCAAGGAACAAGAATTTTTGACAAGTGGTGATATGGAATAGATTAAAGGAACAGTTAAAGGAACAACTTTAATACAGCCAACATGCACAGTTTATTATTCATAATATAATCCAAAATTTTAGCAAAACTAAAGTGCTAATTATAGATAAAAGTCAAAAATCAAAAGGTTTAGTCATTTTCCTGCTATAAATCAGGTTCACGCCCCAACACCCTCACCACCAAATAAGAGTTTTTGGCAGATGGTCATATAAGTCAAGAGATTCCACCTATGGTTCTTTAACTTCATACAAATATTTTGAAAAGGAACTGATTTTGAGAAAGTTTAAAAAAATGTTGATTCAATTCAATTAACACCTTTTAAACAAGCATACATAAAAAAAACTTTAATAGAAACCTATTTGCATTCTCAGAATAGAACATGACTATATAAAGAATATATAAAGAATAGTTATTTTGCGAGTTAGAGATAAAGCTTTAAAATAATTACCAGCACAAACAGTTGCCTTTTCCTCAACAGCTTCTGTTACTGGTGGCTGCTGATTTTTCAAAGTTACAGTTTCATAAGGTTTTACTTGCTGCTGTTGCTTTTGTTGTGCTTGTGGTTGCTGCTGTTGTTCTGATTGCTTTCTACCAACTATTTTCACATAGGATTTAGGAAACCAACCACTCTAAATATATATATACACCATATCAAACATGAAAATTACAAAATCACCTTATTTAAGTATCACACTAATACACCTGCTAAAATAGATTGCGCTCAGAATTTTGCACTTCGTGAACATGAATTACTTCACAAATTTTAGTTATAAATCACAAGTTGTGTGACACCAATGTCTTACTAGACTATTTAGTAATTCAGATTGTTTAAAAAGCAATAGTCAATATTCGTCAATTCAACGTCAGAAAAATCCTAACAATTAAAATATTGTACGAACAATAAAGCTTTGTTAACATTTGAATCCTTACATATCATAAATTAACATGGTATTATCATGGAAGCTATATAGGAAAAAAAAAAAAAAATAAGAACTGACAACACTGCATTTGGAGAAAAAAAAATCATTTCTGTGAAGTATAGAAATAACTTTAAATTACTTAAAATTAGATTCAATTTCGGCCCTATCTGTAAATAACAAAAATTCAGTAGAAATTACAGCCTATCCTAACTTTTCATTACCATTCGAAAGGCTAGAAAATTTTTTCAGGGTAAGAGACTAGCCAATAGTTTTAGTTATTTTTAATTTCAATCAAAATTTACTAATTAAAGTAAACTAAATATAATTTTTGCTCGCAAACTTTTTTAGCTATCACTCCGGTTAAATTTATCAGACATTTAAATCTCGACAAAATATAGGCGACGAAACTTATGTCTGCTCTGGAAAAACACCAAACTGCTTCAGCAATATATTAAAACTTTGCTTTATACAAAAAAAAAAAAAAAAAAAAAAAAATCATTAAAAGGAATATTAATTTTTATTTTTCTTTTGATAAGATGAACTGTTTTTGAGCAGTTTAAAACCTGGTGTAATAAAGTAGGCGTAGGATCGCAGTAACAATTTAGTATTATGTGACAAGTTGTTTATTCCCACAGGAACCAGTCACCACACCAAAATGCAGATACTAAACGAGATATACTTACTTCTTCACTGCAATAGTGGGCAGATCAATGATGGGATGAATGGGAGAGAAGCTCATATTTTTTTCTCAAAACATCATATTTATTAATCATTAGTTAATTATAAATTAGAAATATTATTACACTGAACTTTTGAAATTGGGTAATTAAAAACCACACCGAAGAAATTTGTAATACATAACACCACAAAGCTGCAAATTGAAAATAATAATAGATTTAAAATATATTAACCTATATACTGCAATATCAGTTTTAAATTATAAATTGTTGCTATTGTTCATTTAGTTAATGAAACAAGCAGCTGTAAACCCTCTTCTTTTCAAACTTTTTCAGCAATTGTTAAGTAACTGCCTCACTGATGTTAAGTAAATGCTTCACTGATACATTAGGACAGAAGAGACAGAAATCATACCTGTCCCTGACAATCACCAAACCACCACTGGTCCATTTGCTGGTGAACATCGATCATATCATCTTTACTGAAACTCAAATGATCATCCTTCTTTGCATGGTATGCATATAACGCAATTGCAGTAATGATTTCTGTGATGCTGCTGGAACTTGGCTAAAAAAGTAGAATTCAATTATTTGATATGTATAAAGGATAATAATGCAATGAGTTTGATTATAATTTACCTTTATGTATGTATGAAAGGCAATGCAGTGCTTATGTCATATCGTAAGCACTTAAGTAAGAAACATGGTGCGAGTGTATAAATAGTAAGATCTACATAAACATTTTTTTAACATGACATAATAAAGCTCCTGGAAAACCTTAAGCAATGACAACGAGACTTCAGAATTTCTAAAAACTAACTAAAATCATCCACTTTATATAGTTAAACATTGAAAAAATGCTACCTACCGGAGATTGGTAGAAAGACTCTTGTTCAACAGTTGGTTCACTAGTAACATCTAAATTTTCTAAAGATTTGGTTTTCTTAATTGGAGTCGCATACAAGTCGAAAGCATTGCCAGAGGCAGTGTCAACTTGACTGTTAGAATGTGGCTGAACATAATCATAAAGAGGAAAAAGATCAGGTGCATCCTTCTCAGAAGAGGTGCTGACAGGTTGCAGAGGTTTAATAGCAGTTTTAGAAGGTAAAAGAGCCGTTTTTGGTCGATTACCTGTTGCTTTTTGTGTTACTTGTTTTACAACTGGTTTTAAATTCTGAATAACTTCTTTAGTATCAGTAATTTTAGCAGATATTTCTTTGGTTTCAGTAGTTTTAGGAGTAGAAGAGTTTGTTGACGGTAACTAAAAAATTTAATGTTTTTATCAAACTTAAAACATCTGCATTTGATTATTTTCTCCCAGCCATTTTTTTTGTTTTCAAGTAACAAGATAACAATCACTATTTATTCAATGTTAAGTGGTCAAACTTAACTTTGGTTTACTGATTTTACTGTGATTTTTCAAAATTAAAAAATGGATACCATTATTTGAAATGATAAAATTTGAACTAGGATTAATGTTTCCTTGTTATAGATTCATTTTAATTTTCAACAATTAATCAACTAGATTTTGCAACATTTTAATTGTTTTTTAGAAGTATATAACTAAACCACAGGCTTATAACAAAATTTGACCCGTTTTGACTGATAAAATATTCCAAACAACCGACTAAATCAAATGTAATATTTTCTTACGCTGTCAAAATCTTTTTGGTACGTCAGAAAATATGAGAAACACAAAAATCATATATCAACTGTGAACTGCATACATTTCCAGATAACAAAAAAATGTTTTACAAAATAATTAAAATCCTGAAATTATCATAATAAATATTTTATAACATAATTTCTCAAGAAAATTGCATAGGTCATTTTATATCCATTTGAAGCCTGTGCCTAATAAAATAAAAAAAAAAAAAAATGCAAGGATAATAAAAAACATTACTTTCTAACATCACAGAAGGTTGGCCAAATGGGAATATATTTTCTTGAGAAAAATAATAAATTATCATTTCTAAACCAAACTAAAGTCAAAAATTCCCTTACGCTTATGTCAGTGAAAATCACAGAGAAATTTAATACTAGGATTTTGAGCAAACTCAAAAAAATGTTGATTTTCGACATCATATTCAGGGATATCATCGAAAACAACAATTCATTTCAAAATTTATAATCATTTTTGTAAAACTAATGAACTTGTATACCTTGAGAAAAATATCAAAAAAACTAATGAGCAAATATGGAGATAATGCATTCTGGTCAGAAATTGCGGAAAGAAAGACATGGGTGTAATAGGCTTTGCTGGAGTCCAAAAAATTTTATACATTTCATACACCAACAGAAATTTCAGTAGAATGAAGGTAAAATATTTTGTGAAAAACAAGAAAAAATTTTTAGATATTGATTTGATATTGATTGATATTGGACATTGCATTTGAAATGTTTTGACTCCTATTTAGTACACAGTATATAGGTCGAAATATGGCTTGTAGATGTCTAGCTGAAAAAGAAAAAGGTTGCTCTTTAACTCCCTGACAAAACAGTGTTAAGGCAGACAAATAATTAACAAAAAAGATTAATGTCTTTTATTTTTCTGAATAATAATATAAATAACAATAAAAATACATGTTAAAATTTTCAAAGAATATCTGATTGATAAGATTTTTTACAAAAAACATAGTAACATCTACATCTATAAATTGAAATAAACTTACACTTGCTCTTGGATCAATATCAACATAATCACTGAAATTATCATTCTTGACTTTTGATGCATAATTAGCTGGGAATAAACCTTCGCTGCCCTTAAAGGTTGCACGCAACCAACCCACCGGTACTGTACTGTCATTTTCATCCACCTATAAAATTTGTAGAATAAATGCTATATAAACGTCAATGTTACCAGATAATGCTGCATCTATTCAGCATGAACATTTATATGCTCATATCAAAACCACCACTACATTGACTTTAAGTAAGTAAGTAAGTAAGTATTTATTCACTATGAATAAAAATATTACAAAATAAATGTTAAGAACGTCATTTAAAAAAAAAAAAAAAAAAAAAAAAAAAATTTTTACTGCATACCACAATATTTTAAAAAACAGGTATTGATAGCAGGGATAAGC
>JAUZNK010035449.1:0-18057 GCA_035046665.1 Euphysa ruthae
ATATATTAAACGCACACACATATATATATATATATATTACACACATATATATATATATATTACATATATATATATTACACATATATATATTACACATATATTTATATGTGTGTGCATGAATATGGCTGTTAGCTCATACGAAATAAATTCATAACAATTACCTTGGTGTCTGAGCGTTACAATGGTATATATAATCTGTAATTCTAGTGTCACCCTCTCCATAGATGATTTCATAGCGTTCTTTTATATCCGATCTTACTCGGGTCAAAAGTTTAGGTCCTGAAAAAAGAACAACACTGTTGCTTAAATAATATAAAGCCAGATTAAAAGTCAAAGATTACAAGTGTGGTAATTTGGTTAATTAAGGAATTTTTTTATCCACAAGTTCGTTCATGTTGGGTTTCATTATACCTCAATTTTAATCTGAATCTGTATTATTTTGCTTGATGCCCAAATTTTTTGAAAGTAACAATAAATCAAATATACTAACCATAAGGTCCAGATGCTCTTAGCATAGATAGTGGATTGAACGTGCTGGCTAAAGCGCTTATAACACATAGTTTCCATTTAGAAACATATTGTTCTAATTCAGCTCGTTCAGGAAATCCCCAAGGGTCTGCTAATATTAAATGAGAAACGACATCCGGATATAACATTGAATAAAGAGCTGATAAATAACCACCAAAACTATGTCCCAGCAGAACAAAACGATCAAGACCAACTGCCTTCCGCCAAGCTTCTATTGAACAAACAAA
This sequence comes from Euphysa ruthae, assembly GCA_035046665.1. Lineage (NCBI taxonomy): Eukaryota > Metazoa > Cnidaria > Hydrozoa > Anthoathecata > Corymorphidae > Euphysa > Euphysa ruthae. The sequence goes on from JAUZNK010035449.1 coordinate 756, forward strand.
CAACTGCTCAACTTCATCCTCATCCTTAGGGAACACTGGTCGTGAGCTTCTGCCAAAACCCAACAAATCGATTGCATATACGTCTTGGTTCTTAGCTAGATTATCAAAATTCAGAGTCCAGAACCCAGCCCCTGCTGCAAAACCGTGTATAAGCACCAATGGAGGTCTACCTGTGTTTACTGCAGCAGATATTTTGTACGTTTGTATATTGTTATTATCAAATATCTCTATTAAATCTTTCTTGATTGGTGACTGTACTCCTATAAATAGGTAAAATTTGTAAGAAAAATAATTTTAGATTTGTTAATACACTCTAGTGGTATTTAAAATCAACTTTGATTAGTATTACTGTGTTTTTAGGTGTTGAAAAACCATAATCATGAACAAATCTGAAAAATATGGCTTATGATATTTGGAAATTTTTAAATAAAATAATTTTTCAAATAATAGGTATTACAAAGATTTGTTAGTGTACACTCTACTAGCAGGACCATTGTGGATGATGATGCTTTTGATTAAAAAAAAAGAAAAAAAGAAAAGAAAAAAAGAAGTTAAATTTACTTAATTAAGTTGATTTATTTTCCTAACATTCCAGCAGAACTAGAACATAAATTCTTGAGAAAGAAATGTTATTTTCAGATAAATCTTTTACCAAAATTTTATATACTGGTAAAAAATATTAGATATATTTTCTTGCTTTAGGAGCCTGGACCATATTTATGGTTCAAAAAATTTAATAATTTTCTTTAGCTCTGCTGAGATTATTTAGGAGTCTCAATAAAATTTTGTTTTATAAACAACTACTTTCTAATTAAACTAATATTTTCCCTAACAGTCGAAATAATATTTCGGACAATTTCAGCATTTTGAAAACTGTCTGGAACAAGTACCCTCAATTATCTACAAATACCCACAAGCATCTAAGCAGGTAAAATTTGGCAACAAAATTAAATTCTTCACGTTGCACTGGACCCAGCACTCAAGCTCCTTAAAGAAACAAATTTACCAAGAAAACTTTTTCTCAAGAACATATACTCCAACTCTACATATATTGTCAGAGATGTTAGGAAATATCATGTTTTTCTGAAGAAATTACTTAGAAACAACTATTGGATAAAATTTAAAGTATTTCGAGGGTTAGGCCTGACAAAATTATTTACTTAAAAATGTTAAAATAATTAGAAATAATATAGTTATAATACTAAATTTTAGCACAATCGAAATCTGTTTTCCTGAAAAAAATCAAAACTTTCATTTTCTGGTTTAAGTTTGACTATTTGTAAAAATTACAATATTTGGACATATTCGAGCTCACTATTACGAAATGAATGTGTTTTTTATCAATATATAAAGATTTGTGAAAGCATCGCATGCTTGTTGGCAAGCCAAAGTTAAAAATGGTATATGGTAATTGATGATAGAAGAAACCTGCAAAAGAATTCAAAAAACAACAAATTTTCTTACGCTACTTAATAATATATAACACTTGTTAATATACAACAAAGCTATAGCTAAATAGAAATAAATTTTCTTTCGATATGGTTTTGATCTACTGTAATAGCTTATACAAAAAAAAAAAAAAAAAAAAAAATTTTATGATATATTGCACACTTAGTGAAATAAAAATTCAAAATAAATTTAAATTTAACTTACAGCATGTAACACCCGCCTTTGTAAAGAAAAATTAAATATTAAAACAATTTGATGTCTAGATTCGAATGGAATGTTAGTGATTCTTTTATTTAAACGTTTAAATAAAACTCTCTGTAGACATTATTGAAATTAATTTTGATTTGGTTTTGATTTAATAAGTATTGTCTAGATTGAATTATTCTATACTGTTCAAATATTATTAATAAAGAAATGAGAAGGCGAAACAAAATATGAAAAAATAGGCACAAATTTTGGCTCGAATTTCGGCTCAAAAATCTAATTAGTCAGCAAAAAAAATATTTCCTTACTATGGAGAATTTTCCGCGTTGTTGACAAATCAGCTCCAGCTGCAAAGCTCGTTTTTTTGCTTTCACAATGGACAAAATCTTGTTACAAAAGAACAAAAGGGGAAGAAGAGATTTATAGAAATAAAACACATTGGTTAATCTTACTCTCATTCCAAAGGAAGAGTTATACGAACTTATATATAATTACAAAAAAATCGTACAAGAAGGTGTGTAAAGGGACAGATGAAAATGTCTTGGAGATTTTCAGTAAAGGTATGTAAATTAATTATACCTTTAATTTAGGATACACATTTCAGTTACAAGCTAAGTATTATTTTTCATAAATTTGGTTTCATGTTTAACCAGAATATATATTTTAACATTTAAAACCTAGTGGACTTATCTCCTTATAACCTCTTTAAACCATCAAAAAGTCATAGTTTAAAAATAATTTAAAAGTGGAAGACTACTGAAATAAAGATTATTGATTGATTAATTGATTAAGCAAGCCATATTATAATAAGAAATCACCTTCTAAAACTTTGTTCTCTGCTTTTTCTAGTTTATCAACAGAAGTTGGCACCCACGAAAAACTATGACGACAAGCAGGCATTATTTAATTTCTAAAAGCACAAGTACATAATACATCTAGAGCATTTTTTAAAGCCTGGTCTCCATTGACAATTTTTTTGCAAATGGCCAAATGAGATACAAGTAACCTCTCATCAGCATCAGGTAATAATGGACCAAAAGGCTGTGTAAAATGTTTTTGAATGTAAAGAAAAAGTTAAATGTATTTATTTTCTATCACCCCGCAAAACTTCACCAAAAACAAAACATGATTTCCATATTTTGAAATAGTCCTTTAAACAAAATTAAATTATCAAATTAGGCTAAATAAAAAAAACAAGTTTTAAGACCAATTTATCAGCTTTTTTGAGTCAGAGCTTCACGCCTGATAAAATTTTAAAGATAAAAATGCCAATTAGAAAAAAAATTTTACTCAAATCAAATAACGTTTGCATAGAATCCGTTGATAAAAATGATTAAAATGATTTTATTAGTTAATAAATGAGAGCATGAATAAATGAGCAAAAATCTTGAAACAGAATTAATTTTGGGATCATATATTATTTTACTTTACACTATACAAAAAATTTGGGATTAATAAGGAACAATGTCACTTTCTTTTAAAAAATTTATATCATTATTAAATCCGTTTATGTAAAATTTAATAACTTTCAGAGTATTTTAGCTCATTAAGACATAAATACCACTAAATAACTGTTATAAAAATATCAGATCAATAAAAATTGCTGACTTTTGTCAGAAGAAAAAGAAAATCAAAAGTAAATAGTGTTCAATAATTTTTTTAGCAAAAATTGACGATAAAACGCATGTGGCCAAATAAAATTCAACTATAACAAAATTTAAAAACATAAAAACTAAATAAAACATGTATCTGAATGTGTTTCTTAATTTGCAAAAAAATAAGTGAAAACTTTGAGATTCACACTTTTATAAAAATTTTAAGAAATTAAGAGAAACTATAACCATTTATATTAATACTATAGAATGAGGCCCTTCAAATTAAAATTCTGAACTGGCCTGCACTTAAATAGTTAATCTATTATAGAACCTAAGTATAAAAATGTGACATTTCATAGCTTTTTGTGTTCAAACACATTAAATGAAATTATATCTACCAAAAAAAATCAAAGCTTTAGCAGTCACCACGTGATTGTCTATTGCTTACAATTTAGTTCAGCTATGACTTTTAACACAATATTTTTTACGACAATTCATGAGGAATTTTTACTGCATAAAAAACTTAAGGTATGGTTTTCACTGCAAATTAAAAGACACTTCCACCAAAGGCGTATTTCTTTTGTTTTTTTTAAAAAATATCTCACTTCAAAACGAAAAGTTAATATCATAAATATTTCATTTATAAAAATAATCTAAAATATGCAGGAAGCATGAGATTTAACAACCAGAAATCTAGATTCCATATACTAGTATATGACTAAGTATAACGAGTCTGTTAGCATCGTTTCAAAATTTTTATTCTTTTTTACAATTCAAAACAGCTGAGAGAGAAGTAATTTTTTTTTTTTCAGTTTCTCTCAGCTTATGATAACAAACAGTTATATAAAAATAGAAATCAATCACTAAAATGATCTATTTAAATGGGTATTCACATGGACAAACCCTAATATCTCTGCAGAAAAAAACAAAATATTCACATGCCTAAAAATGGATCAGAATCCAACTCCTCCTAATGGCAGCTAAATGGCAGCTGTCTCCTTGACAGTCATACAAACTTTTTTATTATCGAGAGACTTTTTTTTTTCTTATTTTGAAACTTTCAGTTATAACAAAAAAATGTTTTTCAAATCAATTAAAAAACCTGCTTTTGCTTGTAAACTTCTCTAAAATGTATTTCTGAATAACTTTGGATCATGAAAAACTATCTTATAAAATAAAGTCGAAAACAAACAAAACAAGGAAAAAGAGAATTTCATGACAACTGTGACTAAACTTCAAATATTTCTTCACTCAATACCTCAGGACTAGTCTTAGAAGGTATTATAAAGTCAAAAAGTATTCCAGAATTTCCAGAACAGTTCCAAAAATTAATATCTTTTTGAAGTGTCAAGATTTTTATTTGGATATTTGGAGAAAATATGTCAGAAGTTATCACTGTAAAAGGATCAAAGAAGTCATAAGCACAGTTATGAATATTAAAGTTGATTTGCAGTCAATATTAATGTGCCAGTTTTTGACTGGAGCTGCTGCAGGCCATCAGGGATTGTCAAGATGTTATGTCATCAAAGCTTGCTTTATTCTTATTACCTATTATTTCATTTAAAAAATATTCATGCCAGAAAATATCATCCGTAAGCTCAGGGTGAAATGCTGTTGCAATCAAGTTCCTTTCCCTAACAGCAACAGTAACAGTTCGATTATTCACATTAATAGTGGCTAGCACTGTGACATCATCTCCATCTAATGAAATAACTGCAGGAGCACGTATAAACACACCATCGTAAATGGGTTTCAACAATGATTTGTTTAGTGTTAAAGGGGATTGAAAGCTGTTGACCTGACGTCCAAAGAAATTTCTTGATACTGTAATGTTCATTCCACCCAGCTAAAAATAATAGTACAAAGCTATAAACCAAACTTTAAAACAATATAATCTTAGTAAAATCTCAAATACAAAATTCTAATCATGATTACCAGCATCAAACGACCTTTAAAACATAAGATATGACCTGATTACTGGGCAATCTCATTTAAATTCATTAAAAAAATTCTTTGAAATCTAACCGACTGCTTTGAAAAACATTTTGAAATAAGCCCAATTAGATTCTAAGAAAAATATTAGATGGACAGGTACCGAAGTCAAAACTTATTCTCTAGTTATACGGTGGCAGAACTTGTAAAAACGTTTTCCAGGTGAGAGCAGATTAATGAAAGCACAACAGGACACTTTGCTACGTTCAAGCTCTTCTTAAATTAAATTATTTTGTATTTAGAAATGAAATTGTAAAAAAAATTTTATGTTTGTAATGTCAGAAAATAGCAAGCAACCAGTGAAAACAAAAGAAGCTAGATTTTCTCTCCAATAAGATATTTTTGTGCAATGCTGTTGAACAGGTGCATTTGTTGCACTAATATTTTGAGGTCAGCAGTGGTTTTTTTCATTTGCTCAAAGTTAAGCTAGTTATAGTGCATCTAATTACCTCTTTATACATAAAAAATAAGCGAACTGTTTAATTCGGTAAAATTATATCATTATATTTGATCCAATAAACAAAACTGATATAAAGTGAGGCATAATGTAAAGTATACATCATATAATATCAGCAAGTGTAATAAAGCTCGTCTACTCAAGTAAAACAAGAACGATTTTAATAAAATAACTGGGAAAATAGTTTAGTTTGGGCTTGTTTTCTTACCCATTGCAAAAACTTTGAGACCGGTATTCACAACAGCCTGTATTAAGTCGTAGCCACCTCTTAAAGATATATTTCTCTAATCGCGCCAGACCAGCCTTTATAATCACTGAAAATTTAAAAAGTTTACGAAACGAAACCAATTGCAACAATAATACACAAAAATCATAATAAGTCAATATAGGATATTCTTTTTACCCAATGTGCTATATATTTTCTGCAAGCTTATTTAAAATGCTACACGATAAAAAATATAAACAAACATATAACTAAAAAATATTAAGTTAAAACAAAAAATTTTATGAAGTGAAAAAAAAACCCGTGCTCTTCAGTTCTGAACCCCTAAAAGAATTCATTTATCCAATAAAACTTCTCAAAACAGTAACTTTCAGATAGAAATATAGTTTACAAAGCAATTTGAAGCTAAGTTTTTTTTTTTTTTTTTTTTTTAATTTGCATTTAAAGTATTTCAAAATGTGTCTTGGGTGACTTATAAGATTTCAAAATGCAAAACATAATTAAATTTCTAAAAAACCATCAATAAAGAATTTTATATCATAAAACAATGCTTTGCACCCATATGTCGCTTCTCAACAACAATAATTGTATCTTCTATTTCATTGTTAGTACTAGTTATGTTTTCAGCACAAATATTTGGACTTCCAAGTATAGTAGAAACAGGATCCACAACTTGCGAAATATCTAAATTATCCAAAGTTGATTCAAAGGATGAATAAAAAAAGTTCACATTCACTTTTAAACTGTTCATAGCTATCAGCAAGTCATCACTTTCCTGGCCTCTTCTGTAATTTGATCTTAAGGAAGACGTAGCCATTTCTTGCAGCATGACCACAACAATGCTTATGAAAGAATTTTCTCAATGCTTAAACGTGGTATTTCACTTTAATTATGCAATAAATTTGTCTCGTTTTTTTTTTTTTTTTTTTTTTACAGAGAATTTAAGCGAGGTTTTAAAAACCAGACTCTAAGTAGACAATTGCATAAATCATGCCAAAAACGTGGAGCAAGTCAGGTAGGTAGAAAGCCGCTCTGAACAGCTCACAGGCACAACGATGAGAATTAAAAAGCCGCTGTCAGCACCTCACGGTAAGGAAAGAGTTAAAACCCAAAACATAGTAATAAGACAACAAGATAAAAAATTAATGTCTTACATGATATTGCCCACCACTAGGTTGGTTTTTTAGATTGTTTGCTAACATGATCATTCCACTACAAGTCCCCATGACAATAGGTGGTTTCTTATTTGCAATTCCTTCAATTATACAACATTTTAATAGATCACCAAAACCATTCTGTAATAATATTTTTCCCATAGCAGTACTCTCCCCTAAAGTAAATTCCTATTATTTATTCAAACAAGTAATTTTTAATTGAATCAAAGAACAAAAATATGCTCAGTAACAGTAAAATAAAAAAGAATAAACACTTAGTAGGTAACGCCTCCTAAAACAACAAAAATAACATCAAAAAAAGAATAAAAAAAATCTGTATTAATGTGAAAAAAGTTTTGTAAACAAAAAAGGGACACTGTTAAAAACGTGACGTATTTCAAGCAGTAATTGTCAGGACCATCTAAAATATATGTCTCATTAGATTTTTTTTTTTAAACTCTAAATACAATTTAAAAAAATCAAATTAAATTAAAACTAAAAAGACAAACAAAGAGTAACTAGTTGTCAAAAATTAAAGGCTTACCCCCAGGAAGTATAATGCCATCCAAATCGTGTGTAACGTCGCCAGCAGATCTAATTTCTTTTACATGGATGTAATATTCACTAATTTGTGGACATTTTTGTAAAATATTCCTATGCTCTTCAAAAGCCCCTTGAATTGCCAATACTCCAATTGTTAAAGTATTGTTTTTACTCATACTACAAAAAAATATGAAAGAAAAACGAAAAACTAGTTTTTCTATAAGTCTGCATAGCTCTATCATGCAGCAGATAATTTTAATGAGATTTACTTTCTGCAAGAAAACATGCTTTTGAACAGGCAATTAAATCCAAAATACTTTGAGCATCCATGCTGAAACATTTTAAAATAGTAATAAAATTCTGGAAAAACCTGACAGATGGACACATAAATGAATGGATTAAGTCATGAAAATACTATAAAGATTAGCACCACAAGTCTTGCGTTTACTAGTAATGTATATATTTTTTTGTTTTGCTAAACGGCAAACCAGACTGTTTTGTCAAATTTTAACTAGTATTGTTGCTTTTTAATCGATCAACTTAAAGATATGATTTTTGGTTAAAAACAAACTTAAACCAGATTTAAATATCATGTCATACATGATATTAATACAAAAAATATTACCAGTGTAAATTTACCATTATATAAATACAAATGTTAGAAATTTTTCAAAAACCAGGGGCTGCAAAATTTAACGGTTTTAATATTCAATATAAAAATAAGGCTCTTTTATCTCAAAGGTTATTTAAAATTCTGGCATGTTTTATGACAAATTTCAGCTCTTTATGGTAAAATCAAACTGTTTTTAAAACTCTTTAAATTTAGTCACAAATTCAGAACCAATTTCATTATGTTGATAAACAGGACGGTCCATCTTCCATTTGAACAACTCCTAAGAAGCACGATTCCAGAAATCAATGGCAACATAACTTCCTACCTGTTTATAGACTACACATCTAAAAATCAACTCAAGAGCAAACTTTGGAACAAGCACAAAAATAAGAATTATGTTGTTATGAATTGATATATTTGCTTATGCTCAATTAAAAGATATAAAGAATAAAAGAACGTTCATAAATATTATAACAACAATTTTAGACTACTAAAACAATAATTATATATTACTGAAAAACTACACTTTGGAAGTATCGTTAGATACTTCCAAAGACTAATTGAATAAGGTTTATTTGATTGGCTAATATGGGGAGCAAAATTGTGTCTTTTCCCATTCTGGACACTAATTTGACATTTACATTTTCATAATTAGATGTTTTAACAAACTAGAATATTTTTGTTTTTACATAGATTCAATTAAATATATTAACTGCTTAAAGTATAGCTGCTTGAGCTCATTAAGCGCTAATTAAATATACACTGTAGTTGTAACAGATTTACAAAAAAAAAAAAAACAAAAAAAATTAACCTTTCATTCAGAATATTTTACTATGTTAAGATTTTTCACTACGCAGAATTATATACACCCCTTGAACATAAAGACATAAATGTTTACATCGACATTTTTTCAAGAAAAAACCAGAATTCAATTACAATTACGTTCCACACGTTAAGAGACAGCTTGAAATGATTCAAAATCATCCACCAACTTTATTTGATGCAAGAAACAGCAAAAACAATAGACACAATTTAACACGACTCAAAACTCAGTTAAGATAGTTAAAAAGATCTTTAATACCAATTTAAAAATATTAAACATCGAAAATATTTTGGTGAGTAAATCTAACTCAGAGTATCAAAATGTTTGATATAATGAAGTTAACAGAGCAAATTTTATCAAAGAAGATGCTTTCATAATTTCAAACAATCCATATTTGAAAATGATAGGAAATCTTGAAAAATGAAAAAAATATAGTCGTCAAGATGATAAACCATTCCAATTCAAGTTAAAAAGTTTTAAAGTCAAAAGTCATAAAGAAGTTAAATCATCAATCTTTCGATTTATTTACAAAATTAGTAAATTTTTCAGTTGATAAAAAAATATTGAATAAAAGTAAAAGTACTGAAACTTCAGTTTGCATCATTCAGTAAAACCATTAAAAACAAAAAAGCCTTTAATACTATCTCTACCATTAAGCCATATCATTATAAAAAAGTAAATATCTATCAACTGCATCTATATAGATTGATTTATGCTCATAACAATCTTTTAAATTTTCAAATATATCTTTAGCACATAATTACGTTTGTTCTCAAATATGCAAGAATAATATGCAAAAACTAATCTTTTAAATTTATTATTTATGGTAAAAGCAACAAAAAGATTAAATTATGCGAAATATTTCTTATTTTCTTTGCAGAATTGTGTAATCAAGTATTTTATACAAAAAATTTTCAAAACTTTGTCAAGCTAGTCAGAATAATAGAGCTATAAATTAAAGCTTCATGTACATTCCACAAAAGACTACTATATGATTACTGAAAAGCTGCTGTGTTGGTATTGAACAAACAAAACTATTTTTCATCATCCCCATAAAGAAATTGTTTTTAATATTTCCGCTGTGCACCGGTTGCGAACAAAAGAACACCTTTTTTATTCTTCTTTCTACCTCCTTTTGTACCTGGTTCAATGCTTTGTGCAGTTGTATTGGTTGTATAAGATATTTGTAAAGCTTCGTTAAATGTGTCTCTAAAAGATGGAGCCATGATTTCTTCAGAGTCCTCTCCGTCATGATTGTGTTGACTTTTAACTTTAAGATTTTCACGTGTAAGTACAGTAGGACCTAAATGAAATATTTTTCTTTCGAAAGTGTAAACAAAAATAAAAAACAACTTCTATCTTCAAATAGGGTCAATTTTGGTAAAGTCACTCACAGAATATAATTTTTACAAATGCTTGTTTTGCCAAAAAAAGACCTCATCATCCAATACTCACCATTTGACAACGATACATTCACACTCAGACCTCATCATCCAATATTGACCATTTGACAAAAATACAAACACACACTCAGACATCATCATCCAATACTGACCATTTGACAACAATAAAAACACACGTTCAGACCTCATCATCCAATACTGACCATTTGACAAAAATACAAACACACACTAAGACCTCATCATCCAACACTCACAATTCGACAACGATTTTCCCAAACTTCTGTCAGAATCCACAACATCTCCCTTTCTTAATACACAAAACAAATGTGCCGCTCAAACCGAAATTACTCATTCAGCAGTTTCTTGATAAAGAAAAAATAATTCTTCACACATAGAAAACAGTAAAAAAGATTTTAGTTTGACAATTAAAACAACAATGTAATTATCGTAATATTTTAAATTAATTATACTTCAACATTTCTGAGATAGAATGTATCCTAAAATAATCCTTGTATTTTGATTACTTGAAAGAATAAATTGCTTTACCAGTCAAACTAACCTATGTGACGCTTTAAACATTTCAAAATAATGATGATCTAATTTAAAATCAAACCAATCGTAAACAATCATAAAGTTTTTTTAAGATAAAGTAAAAAATAAAAGCACTTTAAAAACATGAGTTTGCTTACTAGATTTGTTAAACGCTAGTAACAAGAAAAATGTATTACCAGTTCCTAGGTTACCCTGGCTCTCTTTCCGTAAAATATTTTTCTTTTTTTAAACCATCACAATTAAACATATTAAAAAAAATAAGAACAAAATAAAACAAAGATTGATATTACAAATGTTACATTGCTATATAAAAAAAACAGCAGTATACCCCACGTTGGTTTTATTTGGTTCTCCACTGCAACTGGAGCATGCGAGCTGTTTTTATTTTTTATTTTAAGCATTTGAGCAAAAGAAGGAGCATTTATTTTACAATCTTCCTCCATTTTTACATGCTGATTTGGTTCCATTGGAGGGGAAAAGCTGCAAGGGAAGTCATTCATATCTGACAAATCAATATCCTTGTTCGTATCATCATCATCACCATAGACAGCAGGATAACCTTTAAAATTAAAACAATAACAACAAAATATCTTTAAATACTCTTTTTACAAATTGACAATTTGTATCAAAATCAACTGGATTTAAGTCTTAAACAATAAGAAAAACAGCATTTTTTATCCCTTCTTGGATGAGGAAAATTTATTTTCCAATACAAAGAGAAAGCAGTAACTAAACAACTACAAAACATATTTATTTTTTTAAATGACATAAAAATGATATTCAGGCAGAACGTAATAAAAGTTGGACTCAGAGCTCAGGATTGCAAAACTGTCACAAATATACAAAATAAAAAATACTTAATTCTCAGAACAAAATGTTGTAGATCAATGGTGTAATGGTAGGGAGTCAGGCTCAAAGACAGCAAATGGCGGGTTTTAACTGTGGAAAAGCTCTTAAATCACCAGAAATCACATTTAATCAACAGAAAAACCAAAATTTGTTAAAATTAGAAAAAGAACATCTTGAAAAATTAAAGCCTTGTTTCAAGATATTTATTTTCTTCTTGAGTTTGAGGTCACAAGAACAAGAATTTGTGACAGGTGACTTAGCAACCTGAGGTTGCAAAAGAAAGTTGACAAAATATAAAATTCTTTTAAAATATAAGTTATAATTTGAGACCCTCAGTATTAGTGCATTCTGAATACTGCCGCCTCTATTATAAATGTTATTTCTGCGATCTAACAACAAATTTGAATGAAATTTTTAAATTTTAGTTGAATTTCTTACCTAACTCTTTATTTCTTATATTAGAAGCCTTTTTATCAAATTTTCGCTGTTTGTCCACTTTTTTTGTACGTGCAGCCTTTCTCCTTTTGAACTCTGGCATGAAGTTATGTATCGTATGTTTAGATAAAGCCGGCGGTCGCAAAAGTAACTCGCAAATAACAAATTCACAAGATAATGGTAAATGACTTAAGTATCGAAATCTCTTGCGTAGTTCCTAGAACGTATGAAATAAATTAAATGGTATAGAAGTAGCAGATGTTCAAATGCTCTTATAACATATCTTAATATTCAATTAAAATTAATTAAGCAAATGAAATTACCTACAACTTCCTCCACGGGAACGAACAAATTGATACTAGTAATAACACATAGTATTTTTAATAAGTGACACTGTTGGGTGAATTAGTAAATCGATATCGGAAGACTCATATAAATATTGTTTGACCAGCTCGTTGTCTGGTAATGCTGATTTTTTTTAATCAGTACGCATAAAAATTTTTTCGGGGCTGACTGGGTAAAAATTTCTTTATTAAGGTAAAATGTAAAAACTTCTTCATCATGGTCTGAAATTTAAAAAATTTCTTTGTCATGGTATAATGTAAATATACGTAATAATTATTACGTAGTAACAAAAATAAGCTGAAACATACCTTTGTCATAGAGTAAGACTCAAAATCTAGAATTTGCCCAGTAATAGCATTTGGTCCATAACTCAACGCCCCGTATTCTTCAATTAAACAGCGAGCATTTAATGAATCAATAAAAATATTTTGACCATCTTCAGCTAAAATATAAAATACAAATCATTCCCAAGCAAGCAAGTACTGCCTCAAAAGCTTCGCTAAGTGAAATGTGTAGGATTTCGAAACATGTTTCCCTATTTTCCCCCTACTCCTTGTGGAAAAGGAAATGCACAATTAATTTTTATTACAGCTGTTTCAGTTGGTAGTGTGATTACCTTTACCATAGTAGATGGCAGGTGAAGCTTCTCTCTATTGCAGACCAAAATTGATTTTTTTTTGTATAAATTAAAAAAAAATTTTTTTTAAGATAATACAAAGGACATATTACTATGCCATATTTGTATACTTTATAGTTTAAACTTGGTAATCCAAGAAAGAAAATGTTGAAAAAGAGAGTAAGAAAAAGTTTTAAAATATGCTATTAAACTCTTTATATTTCAGCAAACGTCAGCATCTATAAAATTTATATGCTTTTAAAACAATATCTCATGGGCACCCAAAACTGAACTCAGTAAAACAATATCAAGCGGAATTATTCTAAGGGATTTAGCTTATATCAATGTTCTTAAAATTCTTCTTCCCACCATCTTTAGTTTATTTCAGAAAAATTCCACAATAATGAGTAAAACAAATTATTCTTCAAAAATAACACAATAAATGTTTCAAATAAAATATTTACTTTCATTAATGGAGCCAGAACTGGTATTTAAATTGCTTAACTAGAAGTTTTGACCAAAAGAAAAAATTTGGTAAGAAAAACCAAAAGCATTTTGCTTAATGAACCAATTGCTCAAAATTTAAACTTCACTTACCCTGATAAAAGTAATGACTTTCAGTTTGATGACCATCAACTTTCTCTATAAGCGATTCGTTCATCAACGCATGATTTTCATACCGAAAGTTATCTTCCAAAACATCTGATGGTTTATGTATACAAGAAAGAGCCTTTTCAGCATCTATATATTCTTTTTTGACTAAAAAATTATCCTCATCGTCAGAGAATGTATTGATCTCATAATCACTCTATAAAATAATTATCTTTTGTTTTATTGATTGGTTAATTTTCAAAGCAAACATTCTTTAAATGTTTTCCTTTGAAAAACGTCCCTATGGTTACAGGAAATTAATTCATAACATAACGGACCTCTGGAATTAAAACGAAAAAAACCAAAAATATTTCTAAACGTTATTAAACTGTAGTGCAAACGAAGCGGAACTTTTGGAGAAAAATAAGCGTAAATTTCATACTAAGAAATTTTGGCAAATAAAGGCCTTTATAGACTTTTGAAGTTCATACAAGTTAAAAAACAAGAACTAATATTACTGGATCCCAGGAAAGGATATTTAAAATTGGAAATAGAAAACCCTGACAATTAATGGCCTATAAAAGCGCGCCTGAAAGATTGACCAACATGCATTAACAGTCAGAACAAGGATTTTTGGCAGGGTGCTCTTAGTGAACCTATAACTACAAGCAAAAGAAAAAAAATAAACGGGGTCAATGTTTACATTTTGCGTGGTTGTAATGTGCATGCATAAAAAACAGCAGGCAAAACATTGTAGACTTTTGAACCAACTTTGTAAACATTGAAACTTTGGTCTTTCAGTTCTTTTTTACTTTTTAAGCTCTTATTATGCTAAAACTTGAAATGCCTGAAAGTTGCTCTGCTGTTAGATGTTCTAATAGAAAAACTATAGGAAATGACCTTGCTGTAATTTCATTGGATAGTAAACCAGATAAACAAAGGGAGTGGTTAAATGCAATTAAATGTTTGAACTGATCAAAAAATCAAATGAAAAATGCCAGAATATGCAGTAATCATTTCGTAAATGGTAACAAATATAACTTGTTAGCTCAGCAGCAATAGCTCAAGTTGTACATATTTTAGACTTGATATTTTCAGTTTATTTTTACTTTTTTTATGTTTAGGTAAAAAGTCAAATAACCCTACAAGTGCATCTTACATTCCAAGCATATTTTCATGAACATACCTCTATCCAAAAAAAGGCAACACCAAATGACTTCTAGATGGAACAAGCATTAAAAAGGTCATATGATATAGAACATTTTTACAGTGTATTTTTCTATTGGAGTTACAAAATCTTAAGTTACTGATGGTATAAGTAAGATGTTTCATATTTTGTGAAGTTCTAGTTAGTGACCATCCACTCAAAACAGAAGTTAAAGTCTATAGAGAACATACCATATTTCAGGTTAGTTGACAGTGTAAATATATTTTATTGGCTGTTGATGAAAAATGGAAATAATAAGCTTTTCATTTGTTATGAAAACCTAAACATTCAATTAAAGAATATAAAGCGAAACCTCTGAAAAATTGATAATCAAGAAAAAAACAATTTGTTGCTCAAAGACCGCTAATTACTATCCAAAGCACTATCGACACCATCAAAGTTGGGCTTCACAATTCTTAAAAAATCTAAAAATAAGTGGTTTTCTTATACTGAGTAAATGCTGATATTTTTCAGTGGATTTTATCCAATGTGAGGATACTTATTACACAAATTTCTAGATCAGTTTCCATAGAAGACCACTTAAATATTGTTCTCGAGAAGTTGAAGATGGGATATTATAATATTGCATTAAAGTGTCACCAATTGAATAGCAAAAGAATCGTAATTTCTCCCGTAATCACTCATGCAATTAATTAGATGAGCAAAGATCTATAATTAATCGTTTCACGAAATGTGCATAGAAAATGACTTCCATTTCCCCCAATATTAAAAAAGACCAACTCTGGAAGGATGGTATTCATTTATCGGATAGTAGAATTTTTTCTTTTGCAAGAAATTTAACAGATACTATAAACAAAATTGATAACTGACTATCTGATATTTTAAAAGAATCTACTCCAATCACCGAAACAAATATTTTAAATTTTCATTGTTCTGAATATTTGTCAAATCCTGACTTATCTTAATATAAATTCTATCAGAAATAAATTTCCCATGCTACATTTCAAAGCTACTGTAAATCTCACTCTTCCTTGGGATTTAAAGGTTATCCCTTTCAAATTCATTTTAAAAAACCAAAAATGGTTAATCATTACTGTTTATAATCCTGATAAAAAGAAATGGAATATCTTCTTTTTTTTTCAAATTTATCTTTAATCATTGATTTAATTAAGATCATCGTTTAGTGAACATAAAAAAAATCAACGTGTTTCAAGTCAAGGTCTGGTAAGTGCTTAGATCTATTTTTGACTAATAAAAAAGCAAGTTTCAAGTTCACTAATACTTTTGAAACTGGTCTAAGTGATTTTCATGCCATAATCTATTCAATGTTTAAGTCCTCATTTTAAAAGATTTCTTCTAAAAACAATTTTAAAAACAAATTATTTATAAAGATTGCTGCAGATTCAAGTCTTGTTCTAGCTCTTATGAATACAATTATTTTCAATCGAGCTTATTATATGTTTTAAATAATCATGCTACTCTTAAAGGAAAGGTTGTTTGCGGTAATGATAAACCATTTTTATCGAAAAATATCTGTAAAGAAAAGTTGACGTCTTAAAAACATTTATAATAATTCTGGACTGGAAATTGATTTAAATGATTTAAAAAAACAGAGAAACTATGTCTGTCGACTCATTACACGAGTAAAGAAAAAGTTTTTCTCATCAATTGACATTATTACTGATAAAAAATATTCTGGAAAGCATTCAAAAAAATGTAATTTACTAGATGAAATAATTTTTCTTGTTAATAATGGCATATTAATTACTGATGAACAATCTGCAGCTGAAATATTAAATATTTATTATAGAAACATTCTAAACGAATTAAATATCATATTGGCATACTAATTTATTATGTATAAATGTTAGTAATAGTTTAGATCCGAAATATATTAACCATCTCAGCATTTTAAAAGTAAGAGAAATCTACCCATGTAAATATTTATTTGATTTATAACATGTTGAACCAGATATGGTTTTTAATATAATTAAGAAATTAAGGAAGTGGTGGTATACCATTAACAGTTCTAAAACTTCTCAACATAACTGGTTGCAGTTATCTCGTGGATTGTATCAATACCTCTATTTACAACAACAAGTTTCCTGTTGAGTTGAGCATATGGTTATATCCAACATGACATTTTGCTAGTCAAGCTTGAGGCCTATGGGTTCTCAAAACTTTTCATGAAGAGTTAACTGAAAAGACATAAACAAGAGAGCAAAAATAAGTTCTACATATAGTAAGTGGTTTGAGATAATTTATGGAGCTCCTCAAGGGTCAATCTTAG
>JAUZNK010035460.1:0-18056 GCA_035046665.1 Euphysa ruthae
ACGTATTAATTATAACAAAAAAAAAAAAAAAAAAAAAAAAATAAATAAACATATATCCAACCATTACAAGAACACAATAAAAATAAAATATTGGAAAGAAAACAAGTTTTTGACCGACAATAATAATGACCAGTTCATATATGTTTGTTTTTATCCCATAATCACTTTAATCAATGCCCGCGGTGATTTCCGATGGTTAATTAATCAAAGCAAGGGAGCCTCACTAATATAAAGAACGCACGCTGTTTAAATTCCTTCAACTGTATTTTTTCTTAACTGGAATGACTTTCTAAAGTCTAAAAGTATTCTTAATTATCTATTCTACTAAAAATTCTTTGAAATTTTTTTCGTAAGTACTGTAATATTGATCATTGTAATATTATCAGCATGGGCTATTATAAAGCATCCATTATTATATTTTTGAGTTATTGCTCCACGACAATATTTAAAATATAATTTTTGTATTTCAAATGCTTATCGTAAACTTCGACGTTTTACTGCATTTTGTGATAAAAGGAAGTTCTTCTCCAGCCTCGAATATGTTTAACCAATCGAAATACAAATGTTTTTTTTTAAAGAAACCCAATTGAAGAAACACAGCAATAGCCCGAAAAAAGGATACGGTAGAGACTTGGTATTGTGAGCCCCCAACCAACTTTTAAAAATGAACCGAAGTTCATTTCCCATGATTTTACTTTAAAGAAAGCCTTATTAATCTTTTTTATAAAACGAACCTTCGGTATAGCGAATTCTCAGTTTCACAAACCATATTTTCCTTCCCAAGAACCAAAAACCTCTCGATATAACAAGCTTAAAGTAATGGATAAGGCAAAAAAAAAAAAAAAAAATAAGAACCTTTTCTGTCTCATAATTTGTTTAACTAATTTATATATATACATATATACTGCAAATCTTGGGCTCTCCGGGCATGATCTGCTTGGTTTGCCTTCGGCACACATTGGACCTTCGGCTTTTATTGACATGTATTAGGAAAAAATTTTCTTTTGCACAGAACTATGGATAGTAGAAATGTATCACTACATAATGAATATAAATAATATTTTTTTTTTTACTTACATCACAATAATTTAATATCAAAGATTTTTAAATATGTACAAAAGAAAGAAGACAGATTATTAGCCTTCATACGACAAAAGAAATAAATTAAATAATTTCAGTCACTTTTTCGGATTTTAATGAAAAAAATCTTAAAAAAAAAAAAAAACTCAACATTTTTTTTTAACGACACTCCCTGGGTTGTTCCGATCCTCCTCAGAAAGTATCCTCCTCAAACTCGTAGCCCCAGAGGCGTATTTAAGCTTAATCAAGTTAGTCCGTAGACTAAGTAAAAAAAACCATTAAGTTATTTTCTAAAAATATTAATATATTGATTATTGCTGAGAAATTAAGGTAAAAAAACCATTAAAATAAAACATTGCCTGTATGGATAACTAACTTATGCGACGGAGGACAAATCACGCTTAAATGGTAAATTACATGATGTAACTGCCATTCGTTTGCCATACTCTGATGTAACTGATCAGCGCATTGATTGTACAGTTTCGACTTACCTGAAAGCAATAACAAACTTTGGCGACGGTTCTAGTAAGTTATATGTTTCTAAAACTATTTTGTTTTTTTTTGTTGAGATTATTAACAGCAAGGAATTGACGTGTTCTAGAGTGGTTTACTAGAAATACTTTTGTTGGCATTAAAAAAGTTTTTATTGAGTTATAAAATAGTCAAAACACTCAACAGTCCATTTCCAAATATTGTTCTAATATGGGATTAAAAATATTAACATCAAGGACTGATTCAGTATTGTTTTTGTCATCAACACACAAAAACTACAAATTTCCTGATCAAGTTGATATTTGTGATTTGCAGGATTATAAGAAAGGAAAAAGTTATGAAGAAATTTTTTATCTTGTAGGTAAAATTATCACACCTGGAGACAATTACGACTTTAATTACGTAAATTTAGACATAAGTGGTTAAAAGATTATCCTTGGTAACAATTTCCTCTACAGAAACAGCTGGTTTACAATGAATTCAAATATGAAAAAAAAAACAAAAAAAACAAATAGGAAATAAATTTAATGGTACCACTTTTCCGGTCCGGGGCTAAGTTTATCAGGAATAGGGCGGTTTCTAATTCCAGTTGTAAAAATAACATCATTTTGAAACTCTGTCAGACTGTTTCTATGTACAAGATGTGCAAAAATCTTTATCATTGGTTATCAGTTTTTGAAATTATGCTTATGTCATCTATATTTAAGATTTTGGTCCAAATTTGGCCAAAATTCAAACTTATTTTGTCTCATATCTCTAGTTTCGAACTATTTTATATTATTAACAGGTGCTTCCATCTTCTTGATTTATAATCCTTTACACGACATCGGTATTCATCTCTTATTCAGCCGGAACATATAAAATTTATAAATACACAAACTTAAATTTTCGAACGAATCAAAAAACTTTCATGAATACAAAAATAAACACATATCAAGTTCATTGGTTTAAATTGAAACTTGTGAATTATCGTTGAAGCTGTGAAAGATGAAAAGAGCAAAAATCTCAATCACAGGTAAATATGAAGCGCTTCAGAAAATCGAAGAGTGCAAAAAATCGAAAAAAATATCGCTGAAAAATACGATGTAAAGAAGAATACGATTTCAATATGACTTGCCATAAAAAAAAAAAAAAAAAAAAAATTGTGGAGCCAAATAAATCTGATAAGAATGATAATAACGATCTTGATGAAGTTGTTTTTATCTGGTTCGCTAACGCTCGCTCTAACAATATTCCAATCAACGAAAGTGTTATCAAAGAAAAAGCAGTGAGTCTTGCTAAGTCTTGATTTAACAGATTTTCAAGCCTCTAAAAGATGGTTGTTTCAGGAGAATTGTCCGTGGAAAATTTATTTACACTAATCGTTATTTTCAAAATTTTTCTCATGAATATTGATGAAATGTATTTATATTGATATAATGATACAGTTAATGAGAAGCGTTGTTCAAATATTCTAAGTTACACGCCATGGGATCCCTACACTGGCTTGGATATGGGGAAGAATTCAGCTGTGCGCAAATTCTTTTACGTATACTTAATTGGTCGCATATATATAAATAAGATTTAATCTCAAATTGATCATTAACTGATATTTTGGATCAACCACCGCTACTTATTCCCATATTGCGAGATAAATTACCTGAGGAATTAAGAATAAATACGTAAAGTAAACTTGGTCGTTAGACTGTATGTTAAAATATATTCATCAAAAATCCAGGCTAGAGATTGTTCTACAAATTATTTACCAAGCTTTCGACAGGAAATTGAATGAATCAAATGTTGTTCAATTATAGGTCAAAAGTTGCGTGAGTGAATTCTTTGTTTTTGTTGACAATGAAATAGGAGATTTAGATTCTGATTTTTCTGTTATTTTTGTCACCTGCAAGGAAAACTATAAAAAAATTTGTTTAAAATTTTTTTGAAACATATGGCATTCATTATTGCAACGACAGCAACCTTCCCCGAGATAGATGTTAGTGACTGATTTATGCTCAAACGTTCGCAAAAGATTACAAGCTGTTGATCTACGACAGAGCTGTAAAACTATACAGAGTTTTCTTTATATCTACGAATGATTCTGGCATTTGTTACACCAGCTAATGTTGTTCAGCCGTTTGAGATGTTTTTAGACAAAACTCGTCAAGTGTATGGTACTGAAATGAATTGCGTGTTGATGATTTTGAAGACAGCGAAATATAGGAAGAATTCGTAAAAATGTTCCGTGTGCAACACCAGCCTTTTCTCTTCAGTTATGGAACATGTTTCATCGAAACAACTAGGAAATGACACGCACCAATAATAACACCGAAGGATGGTACCTATGCATCGACTATCATTTGACTTTTTGGAAATTAAGAGATGTTCCCAAAAAATAACAGTTGTTAAACAGAGCTGACATGATTAAAACAACAGCAGGTCATACGCCATTCACTGAAAAGCGCCGGTATTTAGATAATAGCAACAGAATCACTGAACTCGTTGACGGTTATGCTAACCGTGAAAGATATCTTCAAGGGATAGCACATTATCGGACAGTAAAAATTTTAAATTATCTTTTTATTCTATTGATTTACTTGATACTGTATTTATAACAGTGGTTTCAAGTTTTAGTTCTTCGTCCACTTTTTAAAACTTTCTTTAATTAACACAAAAAAAAAAAAAAAAAAAAAAGTTTTTATATTTGTGTTTGCTAGATTTTCTTTAAGAAATTTTATCACACAAATGGACTTTACTTCAAAATTTATAGTAGCTTTGCTAGTTTACCTAAACTATATATTTTTTCCACTTAAAAAAGGATTAGAAAAATATTTTTTTATAAAGTCAAAAAGACTGAGCGGATGGAAACTTTTTTCTTCAAATTAATAACTGAGTTGAGATCTTTAGACTTAATACAAACCAAAAGATATGCTCTCCATCAAGTAAGTCAGAGAATCAAATCGAATTACATAGATTTTCGGACAGTTAAAAACCAGCCAATGTTGGAATGCGTGTAATAGCAGACATTGGTGTACGTATTTTATTGCTAGCATCGGAATAAAAGGTTTGCCCTTTGAAAAGCCTTTCTATTCGACCAATTGTATTTTCTTATCAAACTTTTAAAAGAAGTTCGAAATTTGTCACGTGGTCGTTTTAATCTCGATAAAGTGTAAGGAGAACAGAGATTATTATGAGAGCTGTAAAAGGAAAATTTATTCCATATGAATGGTAAGGAAAATCTACCAGTTGTTGCGACTTGAGAGGTTTTAAAATTACTCAGTGATTTGTGTGTCCAGTAGTTTTAAGAAAAGGTTTAGTATAAATGGTTGGTTGAAGTTTGTTGTAATGTGTAAGGCCAAGAAAACGAGGCCTTGACAAACGTGGTTGGTGGAGTAAAAAATGGGAAATTTTAGTGTCACAAAATTATTAATGCAGATCGATACGGTAAAATAAAAAATAACTTGTTAATGTTACTGGTTACGTTTTACGAACAATTTATTAAGCATGGTAAGAAAAAACACCCCAATTACTAAGGATAGTGCACTAACACTCAGCGAATATAAAGCTTCTTTTAAATTACGGTTGAAGGAAGAAAAATTAAAATTCATGAATAACGCTATAACAAATAAGAAAACGTTTGTTTTATTTATTGTTTGGAGACAAAGATAATTTTTTACGCTAAAAGGGCCGATTTGAAAACAGTAGTTTAACATTTGATAAAAACATTCCGATTTTACTTTCTAGTGAGATGACAAAATTATTTTTTTTTGATTCACATTTCTTCATCAAGTTCTTCATCAAGGTGTGGAAAGCACGTTAAATCATTTCCGTCAAAATTATTTGATTGTTAGCGGGTGTAAAATCGTCAAAGATGTTCTGAGAAAATTTTGTGGCTTGTAAATGTTTTCAATCAAAATATTTGGCAGCACCACGACGCCCAGATTTACTTGATTATAGGGTTAATTTCTCCATAGCCTTCGAATTCCCTCGCCTAAATTATGCTGGACCACTAATCATAAGGAGCAGGAAGTGTTGAGAAAGTATATTTTTTTATTATTTACAAATAAGGGCATTCACATAGAGCTCTTACAAATTTGAAATCAGCAGCTTTTTTTGTCAATTAATTTCTAAAAGTGGTACAGCAAGATTTATTGCCCATGAAAATTTTAAAACGTTTAAATCAATTCAAGTTAATCATTTTATAAATAAACATGGAGTAGAACAGAAATTTATTCTCCTTGCATTACCTTGTTGGGGTGAAATAACCCTTACGTAAAATACTCGGGAAATCGATGTTGTCACACTAGGAGCTAGAAACTGTAACATGCGATATCGAAGAAAGAATTTATAATCTACCCTTCATCTACACGTCTGAAGATGATTTAAATAAAACAATAACACCATTCCACTTAATGTTCGGATGAAATCTGTCGACTCGGTACTAGGGTGATAGGTTTCCATTAAGAGATTTCAACGAAGATATATCGAAATTTGTTCGAAACGTATGGAATACATTGAGAATGTTATAAAGAATATGACGGGTAAGATTCTCGGAATTTTATCTTAATGAGTTGAAACAGTTTCGCGTATATTGGAAATCACCGACAACGTCGAATAAAGATCGCTGAATAGTAGGTGAAATAGATGATGAGAACAAACTTCCAAAATCTATGTAAAAAAAAAAAAAAAAATATATAAAATTTTTTTTCTTTTTTATCATTCTTTATAGCCTTACCATTTTAAATAGCAAAAACCCTGAGAAACGAAGTACGAGTTTTTGCCATAAACCTAAACAAGCAGAGTGAGTGATATTGAGATCTAGCATTTACTTTCGGACGGACGAACGGCATTAAATTCATAGGGCCTTGACTGCCTGGGCTCAATTGAAAGAGATAGATTTGCAGTCTAACAGTTACGTCAATTCCAAGACTTCATAATAACACCAATCTATGACTTTAAAAACCTTAAGATTGAAGGTAAGATTTTATAGTTAAACTCAATTTACAATAATTGTAGACTATTGTTTTAACATTTATTCGCGCAAAACAGACACTTAAACATAGACACTTAAACAGACACTCATGCACGGGCAGAAATATGCTAACTTTAAGACAAACAACACATAGAATTAAAATTAACCAAATTACAAATAAAAAACTTTAAAATTAACAAACGCAGTTGTTCAATAAAACTTGATGCAATCAATCTTTTTACAGAAAACTTTTAAAAGGGAAAAATTTTTGTTTATAAAAGAACATATAAAAGAAAACAAGAATATCGTTTCAAAAACTTTAATCTTACTTAATGTAAGCTTCTTATAATGCTTTTAAATGACTACTGATAACGGATTTTTTAGCTTGACAAAACATTTTACCCGAAGTAAGTTCCAAAACCAAGCTCATCACTTTATGAAACATCTGATGCTACGTTAAAATTAGAGCGAACCAAAATTAATAAATGCAACTATAATAATTCCAATAACTTTTTAATACACATAGAAAAAAAAAAAAAAAAAAAAAATATATATATATATATATATATAAAAATATTCAGCTAATCACAATGATATTAAAATTCGTTTGGAAACTGTTTACTAGAAGCTATAAAATTCTGTTGGAGAATAATTACACAAAAGCCAGGAGATAAATAAAACTTTTCGTTACTTTTATGGTAATTAGTTTCAGCGAACATTTCTTTGCGAAAATTTACTATCAGATTTTGATTTGAAATTTATATGATTGGAAAGAAAAACGCAACCAAAATTTCATTATCTCTCTGTCTGGGTTCCTCCGTTTCTATGCGCGCCCGAACTTTCAGGATTTTCTAATATCATAAAAAATTTCAGCTTATCCGGATTATGTCATAAAATAAAAAAGAAAAAAATCGGAATTTTTTGACCGATATCTTCAAAATCAATATCTGTTTTTTAATGTTAAAACGACCGGCTTGAGTAAAATACAGAAAAGATACTTTTTGTTTCTTGTTTATATATAAACATTCAACAGAGAAAACTTAGAAACTGGGTAACTTTTTTGAGATAAATAAAAAAATATAAACATAAAAATTTCTCAACATATCGGTAAAATATAGCATTCATAAAACATAAACATATATCAAGTTTAAAATGAATGCACATAATCTCCGCTTTTGAATCGTGGCAGTACAATTATACATTTGGGAGAAAAATTTCACCTAAAGTTTATTCGATTCACCCTGTTTGCCTAAACCAGAAAAGATTTTCAACCAACCTAACATAATTCTTTAGAAAATAATTTGTATTTGACCTTTGTTCTCAATATTCTTTATATTGCATTTTTGATAAATACAGCATTACATCCCTTGTGTCTTCAATCACTAATTAAGCCAAACAGCCACAAAACTTTTTGGGCCAATAAAAGTTTCCAGTCCATATTTATTTTAGACAAAATTTTCATATATCTCGTTTATTTATAATAAATAAATTCTCCACCTGCTCCGATTATTCGAAACTCGAGAGCAGGTTAATTAAAACAGGCATGATTTCATTCAACACAGCAACTATTAGCTTTCTAGAAAAATAATTGTTATGTTTAATCTGGAAGAAAATGTTTCAAAAACTTGTAACTAATGTTTAAATTATTTTTTGAAAGTTTTATTATTCTTTCACATAATTAATTCGATTTTTAAATTTTGCATAGAATATATTTTATCAACTGAAGATGAATAACGTATATTAAAATATCTTTAACTCTGGTAATAACAATCTTCATTGAACTAAACCCGTTGCTACTGTGAAACTTTTTTATACTTAAAAACTATCTATAACACTAGTTTATAAAATTTTAATTAATTATAAATTCGATGTATTCTTAAAATTCAAAAAACGAATATCGAGAGAATATTTGTAAACGCAAACAGATTTTTTTTCCAAATAGACTCCTATGTATAATTAATACTATTTTTTAGTTTCACTTGACGTAGAACAGAAAAAAGAAAAAATGAAAAAGAAATTAATAGAACGAATATGATGAGAAACGAATAATACGAGCTAGGAAATTTTCCGGAGCAAAATTACTTGGAAACACACAAAAAAAAAAAAAAAAAAAAAAAAATAGGCGAACTTGAATTTAGTAAAAACCCAAAAGCATTTTAAACACTTTGAAAAATTCAACAACTGAAGGTAAAGAGGCAAAGTAATTTTAATAAAATATCTAATTACACAAATACGTAATAAATAAATTTCTAAGCAGCTATAAAAAAATATTCTTGTAAACAAATGTTCGTCACATTAAAAGATCCACGTTAGAATACGTATTTGGTTTATATGTTAAGCGTCGCCGAGACAATAACTTTTCATTTCGGCCATGCTTTCCGCAATCAGTTCTGCAAACTTTGAAGCACTCTATAAATATACATAAGAAAAAAAAAATAGAGAGAAGTAAGTTTTAACCCGTTTTAAACCTGAGCCCTGGGAATGAAAATTCTCGTCAAATGGGGTACAGGTCAATTTGTAAGAAAAAGGTAACGTTTTTAATACTTTTGTACTATAATAAAGCCTACAAGCATTGTCAGTTATAATTAGTGTAAATCTTCATTTATAAAAAAGGTAAAGATTAGGTATAAAAAAGTGGATCTAAATCCTGTATTAGTAATAATCTATCTAGATAAACTCTAAAGGATTGTTATTTTCTACCATATACATTATAATATACTAGTCAAAAATCATTGAAAACGTGGGCCAATACGGCTACTACTACTGTAGACTATTAGAATTTCCATTTCTTTGCTTTTAGCCTTCATAACAATGACAAGTCATTGAGGAATTTTTGTTTTTAACTTAGTTAGCTACGTTTGTGAACATCTTGGATTATAAAGTAAAAATGAGTAGCTAGCTGGTACTAGTAAGTAGTCTGTTAGTTTTCTTTTGTATTTTACTTTTCATGGTTAGCTGACTTACATAAAATTCATGAAGTTAACAACTTAATTACTGGTTATATAAAAATGTACACAAACTAACCTACACTGCTTTATACCCTGGTAACAATAAAAAAAATGTACCTTTGGGCTTTGGCCTTAGCAATTTTTGGTGTAAAAACAGGCAGATTTACATCGGACATAGACAGTAGTGTATTAACTAGAATAGTTGAAAAATAATTTATTTCTATTTACAGCTTTATTGTATATTAACCACTGGTAGTTTAAGAAAAGTTGTTGTTTGTTGAATTCTGTTACGGTTTTAATATATAAATTTTCAGATATAAATATATTATATGGAATTATGATAATTCTCATATGTGCTAGCAGTGTACATAGTGGTAACAAACAAGATTCCAATTCTTGTGCCCCACGTTCGATTCCCAGTAGCGCATAGTTTTTGTTTTATATTGTTTTATACATTATATTTTCCAAGTTAGCAATTTTTAACTTTGGCTTGCCAAAAAGCTTGCCATGTTTTCGCAAACCTTTACAAAACTGATGAATTTGAAAAATTCAATTAGTCTAATGAAAATACAAAATTTCAGAGCTAAAAAATCTGAATAAAAACAGATTACTTACAGTTTCTGGACATGAAGCTTTGCAGGAAACATGAAACGAGATAAGGTTTTCTCCGCATATGATATAAGATATACCATAACCATTCTCTGCAACCTAAAGATAAAAAATCGGTCTTTAAAATAACAAAAAAACAGGGTCACAAACTTGATGTTGAAAATATTTTTTCTAAAGTTATTGGTAAATTTCCTAACATTTTTCAAGTACACAGCTAAAAAAATAGCAAAACATATTTCTATCAGCATGGAATTTTATTCAACAGTAGTTTTACCTTTCTAGGAGGTTTCAAGATTAAGTAAGACTTAAGCGCAATACCAATGCAAGCAATTTAAAGTGTGCGCAACAAAATGCAAAAAAACTTACTGGTCCAAAACCTCCACCAATACATGCATGTTCTGGATTTTTATCAACATCTAATCTCATTGTTTGATTCACAGCAGTCTAAAACAAAAATATACTCAAATAATACACCTCAAGCATGACATAAGACGCCTAGAAAAAAAAATCACTTTTTGAGCAAAAATTAAAAACTTATGCACTCTCATTTAGTCAAAAAATGCCCTTTTTCCAAGTATGTACATATTTTGGTTTGTAGCAAAACATTAGAAACTGTGTCAGATAGTTACTAGTATCCTCAGAAAAACGCCTTGTACTTAGTGAGTGGGCGAAAATTATGCAGCACATGTCTTACTTGCCTACGGAAAGTCATTTGGTTATACTTTTAAACGTTTGTAAAACATGAAATAGCGTTTTTGTTGGTGATGATGAATGTTGTATTTAATTTCATCAAGCTGTAAATAAAACACTGAAACAATTGAATATTCTGCAAGAACAATGGTCAAATGTTCTAAGTAAAATAAAGCTAGACGTTAGAAGCGAATAGCGCCAAAAAAGCCTGGATGTAAGTGTTTGTAAAAAACCTCAAATATCTGATGCTCCTAAACCAAAATGTGCCAGTTCAAAAAAATCAAGAAACAGGCTGAAGGATATTGGAAAAAGAACAACATTGGAACATTGACGAATATTTTGTTCTTATGAACTTTGAACTTTAAAAAAGTACCATCAGCGGCTTTTTATTTTGTCCACAACAGCAATCTAATCAACCAGTGATATTATCTGATCAGCGTTAACTTCAAATGGGTTTTGTTCATAACCTATTGTTAGCATGTTCATCATGTGAATAGAACCATTCAATGTATTCATCGAAGAAATGCTGAAGAAAAAAAAAAAAAAAAAAACGACTAGCTTTTGAAGCAAATACTACAGCCATCATTGCATTTCCTGAAATTTGTTGAGGTCACTTGGCAATGGAAGCATTTTCTCACTATATGAATATGTTTGTATTGAAAGCAGCCTATTTAACAATACAAACAACAGTGAAATTTACGATGCATATGCAAATGCAGCCAAAGCTAACATGAGAAGAGCAGCATCTTGACAACAAATGATTTATTTTTTTAAAGAGACACAAATTTCAGCTGCGTGATTGCTGACTTCAGCAAAAAGTAACAGAAGATTTCGACTTCTCAGAAATTAATCATGTGACATACAATTTGAAAGAAAATTTACATCTGATCAAAATTTCCAAGCGGACCTTGGTCCAAAAAACCGTTCTCAAAATACGGGCCATCAAAGCCATTTAAAGAAGTCACTAATTTTAGAGCTAACAATCTTTTTTTCGTAACTTTTACATGTTATACACCAATCGAAAGCAAATTTATTGCCAATTAACTGTTCTTTTGAACTAAGCTCTCAAAGTCCACGGTTCTCAAGATACGAGCCGTCAATGTGATTTGAGGACATCCATACAATGTGTTTACCAGAACGACAATGCTTTATTAACACCTTTACATGAGTTAATTATCTTTTGGCATTCGATAGAAACCGTTTGCAATGTATTGGTTTCTTTAGTGTACTTTTAGTCATTTTATTGAAAATCTGTGTGTAAATTATTTTGTCTTTTTACATCTTTACATTATTTTCCGATAATTACATTGTTCATTTTCTCAAAGAAAAACACAATAACATCCATTACTAAACAACCAATCAACTATTTATTTATTAGGAATAACGTTACATATTACTGCATGGATATTGACGGTATCCAAGTCAGTTTTCTTCTAAAAAAACCAAATAACCTCAACTTGCTGCCCTTGGACAGCATCACTTTTTGTGTAGCGTAACAATCCTCATTTTATAGTTATTACGCGTTTCTCATGATCATCCATTAGAAGTGAAACCACGATTCATGCTATGATAATTACTTCCCTTAAGTATTTATATTTACTAATTTAAGTAATTATATATATGCCATAACTACCTTGAGTAATTATAGGGAAAAAGTTTCAAATGTCAATAAGAATTCTTCTGATTTGTAAATTTTAACTATCAGCACAGAAAAATGATAATAAACAAGTTTGCGAAAGTAAAGAATCTCTTGCAAATGTGTTCTTACACAACAGTGCAGCTTTTCATAAATCATATATTTCTGTCTACAATAAACAAAAACTTGACCGGAAACACAGACATCAGGAATCATTGGAGAGCATCTTTCAACATTGCACAAGTAATAAAGAACCTGTGGCTCTGGATGATTCATTAAAGTTAAGTAGCCACAGCAGTCATATGATAACCTTTTCATCAGCGTGTGTTTTTTCTTGTGGATAAAAGGATGACAAAATCTTCATCAGTGTGAAACCTTAACGATGTATCACAGAGTAAAATTACACTCAAGATCTTGGTGACATTGAGATTTTAACTAAAATCAGAGAAGGTGATAATAGTTGCAGTGGAAGAAAAGTATGATGTCAAATGTCTGGCTATAACAACCATTGCGCCTTAATGAAGTCATCCAAGAATGACAGTGGTTATGATAACTACAGTTAAAGTTCTATTATGAAAGTCTTTATGATATTGGATAATTTGACGGTAACCTTAAATATGCAACAGTCTGAAGATCAGAAGCTAACCTAAATACTTTGAAAACCGTACGTGATATTTTTTAGCTTCAAACACAAGGTCGCTCATTTTGATATTTTTAATATCACTGTCTTACCCCTCTGAAGACCTTTTAATAACTTCTAAACCCACCATCATGCCACTTCTAGGAGAGGAACTACAAAGGTTCCCTACACACGATTAATTCACGAGAAAAAAATATATCAACCTACCCTACTTACCCTGAAATATGTTCAGATCCAATTCACAGAGACAATTTTTTTTTCTCTGAATCTGTTCATTTAATCATTCATTGTTCTACAGGTGCTTATGCATCATGCTCTCTCATAAAATGACCAAAAAAAGCAGCTGAGGGTGGATCCTTATTTCTGCTTTCTTTTGCATTTCAGGAATTGCAATTTCGGATGTTATCAGCCAGGCGCAAATGAACATTCTGAATGACCAACAGAGGTCAGTTTTTTTCTTGAGACTTGCAAAAAATGTATCCAGATTGACTGAAATTTCATGGCACCAAAGGCTGAGTCTATTGCCGTTAATCTTTCACAACTGTTACGGTTCAATGCAGTTAAAACGAAGCAAAGATCTGTTGGTTTTTTTGAGTCACTCGAAAATAAATGAACCACCACTTTCAGTCAAAATTGGTATTATGATACATTCAAAAACACGAAAAAAGTTAATTGTCAAGAAACTTGCAGCAGAAGGACTAAGTACATCATATAAGAGAGTAGAAGAGATCAAAAACTCTATCACTAAATAGTTGTGCTGAATGTATCATGAAAAAAAAATTGCACAAGCATCTCATTATTTAAATGGCTCAATATGGTTCAAAATGACAATAAAGCAAAAAAAGTTGATTTACCTGCACAGAAATAATGCCGTTCAAAGGTGGAAAACCACGATATTCATTAACCAAAGAATCGTCACCAAAAACAAGCTCTATACAGGTTGATATTAGAAAACAGTCAACTGGGTAGATGCATTGAAAAAACTTGATGAAGAATTTGAACCTTCCTCCAAAAAATATGTGTCATTCTCTGCTTTTCACTCCGTACAACTTCATGATACCGAGGCAAAGAAAAAAATGTAAACGAGTCCATTAACTCTCGAGGCATCGTATACTATCGTATATCATCTTTAAATTTACAGCGTTACTGAATCTTCTGCAAGTTCCTGTCATTATTGGTGATCAAGCTATGTAAAGCATCAAGCATCCTTTCAAAAGAAGTTTAATAGATGCAAGTAGAAAAGTTTAAACGATGCATTGTAAAGTTAGGATATTAAAATGGTCTTTCTGAGCACTAATGAAGAAAAACTTGACATTGAAATATTTGTGTTCTTACCTATCTTAACAACCTTAATTTTTGCCTCTCACTCCATTTTTTGTGCCCAGACTTTTTCCTCATGTTACGAGGTATATTCGCGCAGCCCTCTGAAGGTGAACTTGTCATGACACATAATTTGGCTAAAAAGTTAAAGGGTCACAAAAATAAGCAAATTAAGGTACACAGTCTTCTGATCATGTAAGTTTAAAACGCCCCCTTCCCCTAGGATTTTTTGAAGATATCTTCTGCAGATTAAAAGATACGGACTGAAATTTTAGGAGAAGTCTTAAAATTTATCTAGTCAATGAATGGTAGAAAATTTACTCCCCACCCTTATATTTGCTCATCACGTGACTTCTGAACAGCCGCAAAAACATTAAAAATGCTTGTCAATTCAAATTCACACAAATTTCAATAAAGAAATGCAATGGACTTGATTTTTGGAGCCATGATTTGTTCTGACATTTATCCATAAAAATACCCTGACATATTAATGATGACATCATGATTAAATTTTTAATTTTTTAATTTAACTTTTTTGAAAAATCTTTTTTTTATATATCAGAAACGATTTTAAATGACTTTAGAATAAAATGTGAGACTAAAACAAAGAAAAAAATTTATATTTCTTTTTGGCAAGTGTGACCTAAAATACTAGTGAAAAAAATGACACTGTCCTCAAATAATTTAATTGCTATGGTAAATACTAACCCTTCTCTTAAATATTAACCCTTCCCTTAAATCATCGAATCACTTTGACAGCCTGTATACTGTGAAAGGTTGATTTTTGGACCTAGGTTCTTTTTGAAATTTTGATCAACAATAAATTCTCTTTCAAATCGTATGTCACATTATTGATTTCTAAGATGCTGAAATTATTTACTCTTTTTTTTTTGCTGATGTCAGCAATAACGTGACTGAAGGGCATCTTTCTGTTAAAAAAATTAAATCTTTTGTTGTCAAGATGGCTTGTACCTATTTTCAATATTTTATCACCAACTGAAGTATGATTGTATAAAGTTTTCACAAAACACTGCAAAGGTTGAAAAATGTGGGAAAAATATGAAGAAACAGTAGAACATAAAAGTCGGGAAGCTGATCATAATTGCCATGTAAACCATACTAAATTTTCAGGAGCCATAGAGGATGCCAGAGCTATTCAGAAGTTTAAAAACAACAACAACAACCTTTAATTTTCTGAGTGCTTAATAGATGTAGACACATCATCCTTCAAGGAAGTAGAAAGTGTAGATGCTGACAAAGAAAACAACGTACCCACAAAAAAGGTTAAATGCGTTAGGCACGTTCAAAAAAGATTGGGAACATCATTGCAAAATATCGTATAGGCTAACAAAGGAATTAAAAG
The DNA here is from genome assembly GCA_035046665.1 of Euphysa ruthae. NCBI lineage: Eukaryota > Metazoa > Cnidaria > Hydrozoa > Anthoathecata > Corymorphidae > Euphysa > Euphysa ruthae. The sequence goes on from JAUZNK010035460.1 coordinate 15,727, forward strand.
TCCCATTTCAGGACAAGCAAAACTGACCAAAAGCGTGATAAACTCCATACAGAACTATTATGGAATGATAATTAAAAACAATTGTGACAACTTATATGTCATGAAAAAGACAGTTGGTGTGATACTTTTGCACTGCATTTCAAGATGAGGTTTAGCAATGTGCCTAATAATAAATAAATTTTTGTCAAAGTATCAACTCGACAAGTTAAAAGGAACTCACAGCTACAAAAATAATATATCAATCCCAATGAGCATACACACAATATTCATACTAATATTTACAAGTTTATCTGCTGACGATTTACTACTATAATTTCTCCATGGTCAAACACAAACAAAGAACTTAACGCTGTCATTTGCACTCTATGTCCAAAGCGGAAATCAATCAAAAAGGTTGAAACATTCTTAAGATATCAGGTTTCAAAATTTTAACATTTATTGCATTAAATTCACAAAAATTATCTGTGTGAATGAGGCAAAAAAAATTTTATGACTAGCATTTACAAAATTCATTTATTTCACTACGCAAAATCAAAGGAGTAATTAAAAAACAGTTAAAATAAAAAAAAAAAAAAAATCATCTTTTTAGACGATTCAATGAAACATTTATACATTTCTATATGCTGTTCATACAACGCCCATTTTTGTTTAAAGACATGAAATTGAATTTTAAAATGTTAGAAAGAGTATATGTTTGGAATGTTGATTATAAATTTGTTTTTAATGTTTATTTGGAACTTCTTTTATATTTTACAGAATAAATTGCGGAATAGAGTAAATGTGTATTAGCAAATTCCATTCAATAATCTATCAATAATTATTGTTTGAAACATTAAGTATAGAGTTAAAAAAAATTTTTGTAACCAATCAGTTACGTTGATTAGGTGGGCTAACTTTTTATAAATCACCTCAAAGTAAAAATTTGATTTAGCAGAATAGTTACAATAATGGAAAAATTATACAAAGACCTAACCAGAATTTAATTCATAGAGCTAATCCAAATACTGAGTAAATTTTATCTTTCTTTTAAGGTATAACGGCAACCCAATTATATATTGTTATACAGATTTAAAAATAATAAAATTGCAGCAGTTAATATAAATATATAAATGAAAATAGAATTTTGCAAAATTTAAAAGGTAAAATAAATCATGAACAATCATAAACAACAGACTTACTTGACTTGTCGAAAGCAACCATTTTTCACCAAGCACCTATGAATAATAAATTAAACTATTAAAACTTAATCCGCCACTTTCCAGAAAATTAATTTATTAGTCAACAAAAATTGTTGTATGTATGTAAGTATGTACGTGTGCACGAATGAACTCCATGTCAGCCATTGTATGCATGTATTCATGTATGTATGTATGTACTTAAGTATGTATCTATGTACGTAAGTATTTATGTATGTAAGTATGTATATACGCATGTACTCATGTACGTATGTATGTGTATGTACGAGTGTGTAAATGTATGCGTGTGTATATGTACATGTGTGTGTATGGACGTGTGTGTGTATATATGCGTGCGTGTATGTGCACGTGTAAGTATATGTGCGTGTATGTATGTATGCGTGTACGTATGTGCGCGTAAATAACTTGAAATCCAACTCCAATTTTTCTGCACTGGTATAAACAAACGATACTTCTGAGAAATGAGCAGTAATAAAGGAATCAGCGATAGAAAGATAAACAATGGAATTACAACCAAATTTAAAATAAAAACCTGCGGACGAGAGTTAATTATTCAATGATATTCAAATATGTTTATATACTGACAGTATTTAAAACATACTTAAAAGATCAACTGAAGTAAAAATATTTATGGCGGGATATTATATCTTTCTAAACAAGATTATTTATTATAAGAAATTAGTTTTATTTTTTACTTCGTTTTAACTATTAAGAATCACTGTTACTGGGATTATTATAACTTGCATTAAATATCTAGAAATACAGTAAATGAGGGCCAGTAAACTATACAGCAAAATATAAAGTAGTCACTAAAAGAAAAAAAGTAAATAGTAGTATCCATTATTTGTATTGCAAAAAAATATTTATGTTTACCCATGCGGGCTTTAACTGTCGTAAAAATTGTAAAGGATTGTAGTGAAATCTACTCGTCGATGATCAGTTAAATATATGTAATATATAAATGTATTAAATAATTGTAAATATATTAAAATATATATATATTTTTTTTTCAAGCAATAAATTCACACGAGCTATTAAACGCTCAGGTAAAGTTAATTCACCCGAGCTCTACACGAGCGATCGCTCGGGATTCATGGCCAGGCCTGGTATATATATATTATATATTGTAAATTT
>JAUZNK010035471.1:0-18050 GCA_035046665.1 Euphysa ruthae
ATATTACTTAGGTGGTAATGATATTACTTAACTGTTAATGATATTACTTAGCTGGTAATGATGTTATATATATATATATATATTTTTTTTTTTTTTTTTTTTTTTTTTAAACCTACTTAAAAAAAAAACTTATTTTCTGGTAAAAAAATCTGGCCAGCATGTGTCCAGTTGAAACACCAGCAAAAAAATTTCTTTGTTATTTTTCCAGCCAGTATAGAAAAAAAGAAATGACTCAAGGAGGAAAAACTTTTTATTAAGACATATTTTTTAATGAATTGGTTATAAATTGTGAAATCTTTTCATCAGTAAGAAAAGACAGTTGAGAAAAAAATTATTCCCTGGTTTTTAATAAAACGGGTTCGGGTTTTTTTTATATTTAAAATTTGTTTCTTACAGATTCTTCTTATGTAAACACATATTTTTTTTTTTTAGAATCTTGAAGAGAAGATTATATCCAATGGGAAATCGTACACAATCATACTTCTATCTGAAATATTTCCTGGAAAGCTAAGTCTCTTCAAGGATATTGACGCGTGAGTCCTCATTCTTTTATAGTTTTTTTTTCTGAGATTTGTCACAAAATTATATAGATATTGCTATAAATTGTCCCCTCAAAAAATTTTTAAGATCTAAATTTGTGTGACTATTGGTATAGATAAATTAAAACCTGTTTTTGTTAGTTTGAAAATTTGTTCTAAGAATGTTATTCTTGTTTTTGTATCTCAAAATTAGTTAATTTCATTGGGTTGTTGAAGATTAAAAAGTCACTTAAATAATTTCAGGGTTGTAAGACCTAAATTCTATTATTAAATCTATTTTTTACAGCTGGGTACAAGTGGCATGTCCTCGTCTTTCAATTGATTGGGGATTAGCATTCGAGAAGCCTTTACTTTCACCTTATGAAGTAAGTATTCTTGGTATTACTGTTTATTTTATTTGTATGTATATTTTCACCTTGAACATCAAGTTTAAGTTCTATAAACTCTATCCTTGCGATTTCACTATCAATTTAGGCTATTCCCACGGGTATTCAGTTCATTAATCCTTGCTCTTAACAAGAATATTAAGGCTACAATATATCCAAGCAAGCTTGTCTCTCTTTTATCATAAACATTTCTCAAATAGAGTCTGGGTACAAACCCTTTTCACTAACAATTTAAATTAGATATTATGAATTTGTGCGCAACTGTCATCAATATGTTGGGGCAAAATTCGTTGATATGATCCATAACTTATATTGATTTTGCCACTTTCATGAATAAAAAAACTGGTTCATCTTTAAAACTAGAAACTCAAAATAATTTTCATTTATATATATATATATAATAATATATATTATATATATATATATATATATTTATTTTATTTATATATATTTTTAACACTGAATTTATAGCAGCTTTTACTCTGATAAATTACCATAGTTTACAGTGATTATTATTGTGTAATTATTTGCTGTATCAACTACATTGTTTGAGAACAAGCAGTTGCTATTACAGGCGAGTTTAAAAGCAATTTAGCAAAAAATTTGTATTTATCTCTGATGAAGCATGTGATTCTGAGATACTTCCATGATATGTTCGCGACAAATAATATGATATGATGAAGCGTGTGATAATTTCTGGAATACTTCCATGATATGTTCTAAAAATAATATGATATGATGAAGCATGTTGTACTTTTTAGGAGACTTTTTATATTTGTTTTGAATCTTTTAATATCTGCTAGAGATCGAATTTTCATTGAAAAAAGTTTCATATTCATGGTAATTTCAGGAGAGTCTGTTTATCAAAAACACGACATGGTTGGAAATATACTTTGAATGCCAAATACAAAGCTCATGTGTAGATTATCCTTTGTTGGTAGTAAAACCAGGAACATGTCTAAGACTTAAAAACATTATTTTTGAAATTGGAATGCTTTCGTTTTTTTTTTTTTTAATTTTTCCATGAAGCGAGGACAACGAGAGAACATTTTTAACCATATGGCCACCCCTGCCAAAACATCTGGACACCGGGTCAAAATCTTGCTGACTAAGTAAACCAGCTATTTTCTAATCAATTAACTATGCTAAATTTACTAGAAAATATCTAAGGTACTGCGATTGTTTTGAGATCTCTACAGAAATATACATTTTTGAAATTCGTCTACTAAAGTTTCACTAAAGCTTTTTGAATACATGTAAAATACAACTGAATCTTTCCAGTTTCTTGTCATTTGATACACTCGCAGATTCACCCAATGAAGCAAAGTTTCCAATCATTTTCTTCAATCGCTTTTTCCATAACTTACATTTATCTTTACCAAAAAAAAACTAGAAACTTAATCTTTACCAGAAAACTTATGCAAACGTGCTAAAGCACTTGTTTCAGAAAGAATTCATATACTGATCTTAATAATATTTCTCAAATTTTCATGTCCTGTATTTATCAAAAAATTTTATTCCATCAACGTCAAACTACTAAAGTTGTGTTGCAACAAAAATTTAGAACTGAAAATATTTTTTTCAATGTCCATATATTTAATATATCATCCATAAAAATAAATCATCCATCAAAATAAATCATGCATAAAAATCATAGTAAATTCATGAGCAAGAAACAGAAATTACACAAAAAATATTTTCAATCTTTGTAAAATTATTTTACCATTATTATAACAGCGATTACGATAACATACGATTAAAGTATATGCAGAAGCAAGGTCAAAGATGACTCATTAGTATTTATTCAAAAGATATATATGCGTTCGATAGATGACCTGCTCTTCTAAAATACGAATTTTAACAATAGAACTTGCTGGAAAACTTTAGATGGCGTCATTTGCATAGTGTTACGAGCACCTTAAAAAACAAAAGCTCAATTACACAAGAATTCTACCAAAATTCCATATTAAGATATTTTGAACGTTTTGTTTCTCTGTTTTACTTTCTATATATAATACATTTTATTGGATATTTCTAAACCAAACGTAAATAATAGAACACAATCAAATGCTTTATTGGCATTAAGTCAATCGAGCACCGATTATATTTCCTAATATCTCCATTGAATTTGATTGTTTTAAGTGAAAAAAAACTATCCGACTTTTTTAAAATTTTTAAAACCAAATTTTAATTTATACATTCTGTGCTGTTATGCTTGCAAAACTTAAGCGCCATACGCCCGCGTAAGGGGTCATATCAAACGTGAAAAGTGATGTTAAAATTGTAAAAACTTGTATAAAGCTTAAAATATCCTTACTTTATTCATATTATGATATTTGTATACCCATTTTTACGGTGATAAATAATTTCACCACATTTTTATAAGGAAATTTTACTCAAAAACATTAAAATTTTTGAAAAAAAGCTCATGTCATGAAAATATTAAAGTTTATATTTTTTAGAATTAAAATATACAGTTTTGAATAAAGATTTTATTGAATACATATTTTCAATCAGGATGAACGCGGAGATCATTTTTGAAAACATATGCGAAAAATCACAAAACCATGGTTCGTTTGCCGTTCAACAAGTTTTATAAATTTTTTTAATTTCCACACTTTGCACTAAAAGATGTCAGATTATGCAAACTATTTCGTTTTGATTTTTTAACTTTTCGTCGTTATTAATTAGGTCTCCTTATTTTACAAATAGGTCTGACATTGAAATCACCAAATATGAATTTTTGACATCCATATGATAATTTTTAGGTTTGGGGGTGGAACTTCCCTGAACGTACAGCTTTTGACTTCAAAACTGAGTAAAATTTTTTGAAGGTAAAAATATCAGTTTTTTGGAAAGAAAATGGTGAATTTTATCCAGATTTACATAAAATATTGCATTTTTTATCATTTTGAAATAAGAATTGTTATTTTTTGTCTATTTTACAGACCAGATTTGCCCAAAATTTTGTTGTTGTCAACAATATATTGATAGACACAAAATTACTTTTCTGAGCGGAAGCAGCTGATAAAACGCTCTTTTCTGTAGCATTTATAATCTAGTATTTAACAGAACTATGGTAAACCAACCCATGTCATTAATCTTTTTTTTTTTAATTATGGTATGCAAACTAAATTTTCGGTGATTTTTATAAAGATGATCTGTTTAAAAAATTTTTCATTAAACTGAATTTTAAAGTATATGCAATTTAGTGGTGTCATTTTTATGTTAATAAATCCTTTTGTTCTCTTTGAAGTTAAGTCAGCAATTCAAATATTTTTACTTCAAATTTTATAAAAAAAGTTGGCTGAACTTTATAAAATATAGAAAATGAATTTGTTTTCTATATTTATGTATCATTAAATTATACTTATCTTTGTGTTTTTCAAAATATAAAATGAAAATGGATTCAAGAAATGGAAGGATATGTATTTAATGACAGTTCTGTTCCAGAGAATATTTTGTAACAAAGCTCAAGAATATTTTCCAAGACAAAACACCAGAGAAAAAGTTTCATCTTGTTGTCAGAGTTGATGAAACTGTTCGAAAGGCAGCATCAACAAAAAACGACTGAGTTATTACGACTACACTACCAAATGATATAATTGCTAAAAAGGCTTCATATCATGCATCATGTTATCTGCACTAAAGTTACCAGAAGGAAACTAATAGTATTGCTGATATACAACAGTTTTGAAGAAAGTTATGTAAGTTGTCCCTTACAAAATAACTTATAGAGAATAATTGCTAAAGATTTACTGGAAATACAGTTTAGGAACTTTGATATTACATATCTTTTAAGAATGTTTTATTCTGTTTAAAACGAGTTACATGCAATAAAAGCAGCAACTGAAAACGAAAAATTCTTATTTTTTCCTAAATTTACTTATTGGGAAATTTACAGGAACAAACAGTAGAAGAGCAATTGAAATTTTATCAACACTTAGTTGATAAATCTATTGTTTCGTTTAGGACACAGATTCTCGTACTCATTGGTAGAAGAGCTAGACACATAGACTGCTTACATGACGGTAGAAAAACAAGACCAACAAGAAGTTATCCATTCAGAATGTGTCCAAACAAATGTGTTTGCAATGGTTGTTGGTTATTATTACATATTATTATTTTTACATGATTTGGCACCACTCATAAAGCTAACAACATAATTCTGCAACCTGGAAAGTTTGTACCCATTGAACCATCATTGTTATCTCTAAAGAGGAAACGCACCAGGTGATCTTTCATGTTTACTGAAAAAACAAGGTTAACACAAAATAGCAACAGGAAAATGTAAAGGCTCAAAGTCATTGGCATTTAACAATAACGAAGACAGAAAGTTTCTTATGGAACACCAAGAAAGAAAGTCACGAATATGGGTACTCTGCAGTAACAAAATCTATTGGTTATCTTGATTGCATAAATATCAGTGCTTCAGAAATTTGAACGATTTTTCAAGTACTTCAACGCTGTCTGAATATAAAAGATCTGCTCAAACTCTCTTCCATCGTCTGTATTTTCAATGAAACAATTTACAAGATCAAATGGAAGGAACCGGAAATGCTTAAATCATGCGTCATCATGGTTGGAAATTTTCATGATTTTGATGATGTTTTTAGGAATTATAGGAAAACTATTTAAGTGATGGTGGCTACAAAGATCTTTTAGTCAAGAGGTTCTGTTGACCGAGCTCTGAGTGGAAAAAATTTACAAAGATCAAACTTACTTTTGAATCGTTATACCGAATGCTAACAGATATGTTTGAAGAACTTGGAATTTAAGCTTGCTTTTACTTCTGTTTATGCAGTATCAGGTAAGTCATGATAGTTTGTTTGCTTGTTTATTTTTTATATTAATAAATATTTTGACAGGTTTAAGCCAATTCAGTAAAATAAATTTGCTGTTTTCCTACTTTTAATAACCTGTGTATGACCAAAAAGAAACATTCTTTTTTTTATTTTGCTTTACATACTTGACTTTCATGATTGAGAAAATGAATGAACTTGAGCAAACTCATCCTGATGTTTACAAAGTCTTCAATGATGGAAACTTCTCGATTCAACTTTAAAATGGAAACACGTTTGATCGAATCGAGCCTAACAAATTTATTGAGATGACAATCAACAAATATATTAAAACAATGGGAAGTAACACTGGGTTCAGTACTAATCCAAATGCAATAATTTGCTGGAGTATTAACGCAACATACCGTACTGAAATTCGGAAAAGGCTTCACGAGTTGGCAACCTATCAGAAGCAGAAGATTTCTCTCAATTCTCACAAAGATATAAACCTTTCAACTTTCAAAGCAACTGTTAGTCACTGCTTTAACAAGCAGCACAGATTCCACACTTATTGATGTTGTATTTGACCAATACATGTAGAAGTACCGCAGAATTTTACATTGACTTTAATTTTTGTTTTTTGTTATGTAAATAATGAAGTGAAAATTGCCTGAATATTTTTTACATACCACAAAATACCAGTGTAGAAAACCTTCTCTATTCAGAGAACGGCAGATGCTATAAAGCTGAAATTTGGTTAGAGGTCTTTTAAGTAATTTAGCTACTTACTGTTAAAAGGTTGCAGAGTTAGATTGAATGTAGGTACCTTTTTGCACTACGAAATACCTAATGGGGGGTACTTCAAAATGCCAGTATTTTAAAACAATTTTTTTAGAAAGTCAACTTGTTAAATTGACTTTTTAGGATGTTTCTAAGGTCTTGTTATTGTGATTCTGCAATAAATTTAGTCTTCTTGGGCTTACAACATACCAGTATTGAGATAAGTTATTATTCAGTATATCTGGTAGTTACCATTCTTTTATTGTTGGCAGTGCATATATGCCCCTTTTTATTCTCAGTTTAATGTCATTACTCTCAACTTTCTCGATACGTTTAAAACTGTTGATATCTGGGTCATCAGAGACCAAGAGAAGAAGATTGAGCAACCCTAACAATATGGTAGAGGCAAAAGTAGCGCGCAAAAGAATCTCATCTAAAGAGGAACAGATTAGACAAGCCAAGCTGTCAGCTGGTGTGAGAAGAACAAATGCTGTGGTTATTGGGCTGTAAAATCAGAATTGTTTTCATTAATAGAAAACCGCAGAACTACTCACAAAAGCCTAGATGGCAAAGTTGTTACTGGTGAATCACGTAAAAAACAAAAACAGGGCATTTTAAGTTGTAAATCAGACCTTACAAAACTCATTATCGACCCGTTAAAAATTCGGTATCATCTTAACAGAAAAGGAGGATGGAAATTTCAAAAAATATCTGATCCAGCTAATAAGGCATTAAAAACAGGAACACTTGGTTGATCATTTTGGAGGAGGTGAAACAGTAAACACAACAGCTTAACCTTGAAAAGACAAAGTAGTGTGTCAATATGGTAACTGAACACCTTTGTAAGTAACTTTTTTAGAATATGCATATTTGTTCTGATTTCTTTTTATTAAACATTTTAATGTTTATTTGTAAGTGTCAGACTTTCAAGTCAATAAGGACAGCTTTTAGTGTGAGTCTCTTAACATCCTTGACTTAATTCTGTGACTCCTCATTTTCATAAAGTGACCTGCAATATTATCAGTCCACAGAAGTGATCGTGGATTCCCGATATGCGGAACGCTTTCTTTGCCTACAGTAAATATATCCATTAGATTTAATGTACCGTAACTCAAAACCACTTCATCCTACGTATTCGAAATAGTTTACTTGATTTGCTCTCTTCTGATGTACTTTACCCAATTTCTTTGTTACTCAACAAGCAATGACATTGTCATTCATTAAAAATATAAAGTTTCCATTTTCTTTTTAAGATTCCCTTGTTGATGAGCTGAAAACTGCTGGGATTCTTCACAATGAAATGCAAGTTTAATCTGGGATGGTAATATAGATCTAACACGAGTGTTTAACCGTGATGAAACCCCACAATTTATCAATTATGACTTTGAGGGCACTCCAATTGTGTGCGAAATGCTGCAAAGGGTGAATCTTACAAGAAGATCCAAAGAGAAAACAGGGAATGTGTAACAATACGTCCATTTGTCTCATTTTCAGGTAGAAATATTGGATCTGATTTTGGAGTTAAAAATAATGCAGTTATTACAATACAGTATAGTAATAGCTTAAAGCACATTTTTCAGGTGAGGCGTGCATATGTCATATATTATTTGCTGGAAAAGGCATTTTTGTCTGGCCAAGCGGTTAAGTCTGGTTTCTGTCACGGAGGTGCGGGTTCGACCCCTTAGAGACTAATGATTTTCTTTACCTTAAGCTCAAATGTGGTCTCTAAGTACACCTGTGAGCCCTTCTATAGTATAAATTAGTTCGTAAAACTATTTTTTGGCCCCATGTTAAAGCAATGGAATAGTAATCGATTATGTTCTTCGGTTCTTGCGAGATCAAGTTCGGTTAATCCTTGCACCACCTGACATAACAGGTTTTTTGAGTTTTTCATAAAACGAAAACTTTTGCTTTCTAAAACAATTCAGGTATGCAGTCATTGCAAAGGTTTCAGTGAAATTTTTTAAGTGTCTTATTTTGCACACTTAATTAGTTTTTGTGGAGAAAAACATACAGTTACAGTAGGCAAAAATTAAGGTGAAAAGAAATCATTCAAATTTTGTGCGAATTTTATTTTGCGAAAGGGTAAAAGACAGAAATTTATGAGTACTTATTTTTGTGAATTTGACCAATTTCACAAAAATAATTTCTGAAATATTCTCATAGTAAAATCATTTTCACCCTACATCATAGCTAAAAAGATTATAAAAGCAGTTTATTTAGATTATCCAACATTATTCAATGGTTGGGTGGCAAAGCAGTCAGTACCAGATGGCACAAAATATAGCTAATGAAAACCATTAAAGAAGCTTGAAACTTGACGAAATACCTGGTTTTCTAACAGTTAATACAGTAAAGCCGAAACTACTAATACAAGGCTAAGACGGGTGAAAGGCTCTTTAGAGGGTAAAGATGTTCTGAAGCTTGTGCAGTCGATTCAGGATGAAAAAACCAGAAGAGAGTTGCACAAGGATCAGAAGAACAAAGACAAGGAAGCATTTTATCGTTGCAAAGAAAATGTGTTTGCAAACAGGAAAGATGCGCAGCAGCAAGTTTGAAGGAATGTTTATCATGTCATGACATTTAAAAATATGTGTGTATCAAAGCTGCTTTTAAACAAAAAGAAGGCTTAAGACCTGTCATGATCTTTTCTTCACCTGCCAAAAATAGGCGAGTAAAACTAGTAGCAAAATTTGATGTTGATATCTGCCCCAATAAAGATCAATAAAAAACTGAAAGAATGAAAAGAAGTAATGTTCCTTTGCTTTTACAGTCCATTGTCGTCACACATCCCATTCAACACTGCGGAAATTTTCTGGCTTCTTGAAAAAATAAAAATGGAGTTTATCAAATTTGTTGTAGATCAATGTAGGAAAAAGTCTTAGCGACGTTTGATAAAGCCAGGCACACGACTTCATGTTGGCTTTGAAAACGAGTGTTGTTGTTTGTCTAATAACGTGTGGCTCCTCTACCTGCTTTTTGTAACAACCAAGAAGAACCAGACACCAGAATGCTGTTTTATATTAAACACGTCAGTACTGACAATTGGAGAAATTTTTTGATTCAAATCCCAGACATATATGTTTTTATTATTTCACTATCATGTCTCGAAGATAAATGGCAATGTGTGCATTGAAACTGGCATGCGCAACAAAAGAGGGTAGTTGATTTATCAGCTATAAAAAATCTACTTAAAATTCAGATACCCAAGAAAACAACTACACGATTAACAACCTGTTAACAGTTGTTCTTGGCTTTCATAGCTTTATTGGGTGTGGTTCTGTAAATTCAATGGCTGGTACAGCTCTCAAGTTATTGATTTCTTTTTAACTGCTTTCTCCATCTTATGAGAAAGTTTTGAAATAAATGAAGACGAAGTTGCTTTATTGGAAAGTTTTACATGTCGCTCGTATGGATCCAAAAAAGAAGACATCAATGCACTACGCTACAAAATCTATTGTTTGAAACAAGGGAAAATCCCTTTATTAAATCTACCACCATGTAAAAACACCTTTCATTTTCAGCGTGCTAGTGAACATTTGGCGCTTCTGTCTGAAAACCAACCAAAAATTAACTAACCCCGTTACACATGGATGGATGGTCGAGATAAAAATCTTGTTATAGACTGGATGGATTGTAACCCAGTACCGAAAAAGAAACATGAATTTTATAAAAGTTTTATGCAAAGTCATTGTTCATATATTTGATCGAGCAATCTAAAAAAAAAAAACATTGTTCCTTTAAATCATAATTACTTGCAATATTTAACAATTTTTTTTATAATCAACCCAACCTTTGGCCTTTTCGGAAAGTTGCTTAAAAATTGCCTTAAAAGTCATAGGAAAGTTTCTTAACGGTTGCTTAACATAAAATATTTTTAGTACTTTACCCTGAAACCGATACTTTTTCAACTGGTTGTAGTAAAAAAAAATCTATTCACTGTGCAGAGACAAATCTTTACTTCAAAGATACAGTATCAATTATAAAATAAAGTTTTGCAAGAAAATCTCAAACTCAGTATCATCCATCACGTCGTCCATTTCTGTCAATAGGTCTAGAATGTTTCCATTGTGATCATATTTGTTAATTCACACAAACGAAATGAAAAGACATACTTCTTTTCAGAACATTCGAGTTCATATTCTATTTGAATTCATATTCAAATCGTTCTATAATAAAAGATACGATCTATCTACATAAGGTTTGATTTACATTGAGTAACCATAAATTTTGGACATTTTTTTCTTAAAACAAATTCTATTTTCTCAAAGTAATCAAAATTCGACAACTCAAACATTTAATTGTTGCTTACATAACTTGTTCCTAGGAAAGTTGCTTTTTTTTTTTTTTTTTTTGCCTTGGGTTGCTTATAAACTGCGTATAAAAAAGGATACGTGTAGGTGTAGTTAAGACTCCGACTTTTTTATAAACTTCCCATAACAGCAATTAGGAGGTTTCAACAAAACTACTTACAAAAAGCTTACAACATTCATGCAAAAACCCAACACTGTCAGTAATTAATTTGGGTACATCATTTTGTTATATCTCATGTACTTCGATTGGTCTGTGTTTATTCAATTTTATCATGATTTTATCTCTTAGCAGCTGTTTGGTATAAATATTATGGAAATCTTTTCAGTTTTTCAAAGAAACGTATGAAGTACTTATAAACCTTTTTACAAATTTAAAGAAATTATTTTATTTCACTGTCATTATAGAGAATTGGTGATTTTTCAACAATAAATATTATAAATTATAAATAAATAATATTTATAATTCTTTTTCTGACTTAGAAATGATAAAAACTGCAATATTTCATGTAAATCTGAATGAAATTGACTGTTTTAAAAATACTGATATTATTACCTCCAAAAAATCGGCTACATTTTTTTTTTTTTGTAGATCTTTTGTGTAGCGATTTTCATAAAAACAAGTTTAACTTTGTGTTTTAAAGGTTGCGGAATCTGTAGGTTTCCGGTAAATTTATGACTGTTGACTAAACTGCAAAAAAAATTTTTTTTTTATGTTTTCTTTAATTTGTTTAGCTCACCTAAAGTATAAAATGACCGGTGAATAACATGTTTTTTTGACCGTAGGGATGGGATTACGAAAAATAGCAGCGAGTAAGCTCTTATTCCTACAGGCCAGATCTTTAATTATATGCCCGTTTAATTACAGTGTTTTTTTTCTATCTTCGCTTATACATTTAAAAATCTTCTAAACACATAGACATTTTTTGATAACAAAATTTACACTGGTTTCCTTGCTTTAGATTCTTAAAAAGATGAAGTTAAATATTATCCATTGCTGACTGAAACTTTTTAAAGGACGCGTTTAATATGTAGTAATTACATGTTTCGTTAAACTATTCATACTAGTTTTAATGCATGGAGCCATAAAAGTTAAGTAAAAACAATAAAAAAAAAATCTTTTTTTTTGTAGCTCATTCGAGTCAGTATTGGTCAATTATGATCGGTAGTGCATACGCTTCCAAGTACCCAGGTACTTCCATCGTGGTGCCACGCACACTAGGAGATTTGATGGCTTACAACCATCCCCTACGAACTCTAAAATACCAATTTCGTATTTGCCATGTTCTAGGTAAAAAACCTAGATGAGAATTGTCTACCGCGTGGCAGGCGAGAATTTTACCACTGAACCAACAACGCGTGCACTGCAACGAATCAAAAATTTATTGATATCAATATCAAAATAGAATACATCTTGGAAATAATTTTCTGATGGTATTTTAGTTTAAAGTTAAATCACTTTTTATTCAAATAAAGCTAGTCTACCATTATTTCTCATCATTGATCAACCGAATTGAGTTTTATATTTTTACACTTTACTTTTACACAGATATCGATTTATATAATATTTGAGATAAATTATTTTAAAAACTTTTTTTTTTTTTTTTCATATATTTTGCTTGCTTTATTTATGCAGTTAAGCTCTTTGTTTGAGTAGTTGTTTATAAGAGAAGGATGCACCTCTATAAATCTGACACTTTATAAGATTCTATTTTATTTTAGCTTGCTGTAGCTTTGCAGGAATCTACATGGAGAAAAATCTACCCTATGGATTACTATGCTAATGATAGTCTAGGTCCGTGGACTAACAACAATGACGCACACAGACCTGTAAGAGCTGTGAAAAAAAGAGTAAAAGTGAAAATTGAAGTAGAGAAAGATTGACCGTTTTCGTCAATAACTGACTGAAAAAATTAAGTTGATACTTCAAAAGAAATTTCAAGAAGACTGAGTGGAATTGTGTCATGGTACATCTGACCATGTTTCATAAGGATATAAACAAATTATAAAATTTCCTTAAAACCAAATTTGAAATGAAAATTTTATTTCAGGTTGATTTGATTTTCATGAGAAATTGATAGTAGCATAATTAATCTTAAAAAACAATCAACCGGGGAAAAAATTGCAACTTAACACGTTTAGTACTTTAACATATCTAAAATCCTCTTTAATGTTTCATACTGTTTCGTCAATTGTATTTTCAAAGAACACCAAATTTTATATTTACTGCAACAAACTAAATAAAAATGAATACAGCGCGAAAATAGAATCTTTAGCATAGTTATTATAATGAGTGTTTTCTCATGAAAAACTAAAAAAAGTGTTAAAAAGTCACATATTAAGATGCAAATTTACAGACCAGATCATAATCTTTTTAATCAAATAGCAATGTTCAACTACAGCTACACATACAAAGTGAGTTTCTCGTAAAAGTAAGTTAAAAAGGATTCAGAAACTTTTGGATAACAAATTTAATCGACTTATATAAGCAAAAGAAGTGATAAAATACTGGTTGGTTAAATTTAGACACACTGAGTTCTACTTAAAATACGTGCTAGAAAAATCATTATTCACAATAAATATACTATGCCCTCAGATGCCTCTATATTTTACGTCTTTCAATTATTGCGTTATGATGTTGTTAGCACAAAACAATTAATGGCTGATCGTTTTTCATCAATCGTCTAAGACATAAAAATACAATCACCGCGTGCAGAAACACAAGGAAGTCCATGCTTCGTGCGGCTGCAAGTGTTAGTGCTGCATAGATTCTTCTTAAAACTCTTACAGCTACATCGAATAAAACGAAGAATGTTGTCTGGTGTAGCGCTCAAATCAGTTATGATTGGCTCATAATTTCCATTGGGCAATTTCCAACCCCAATCAAGGGAATTTAACTGTACGCTCATTATGTTTTCTATTCAATCACTTGCAGATGAATTCGAAAAAATTGATACCTAACAACACCTTCAGTTGAAGCAAGGGATTGTGACTTTATTGTTGTGTTCGATGTCATGAATTGACTGTAGCGCAAATCTTCGATTGACCAATGTTTCTTTCCCTTCATAACTAAAAGGAGATGAGGATATAGCGGCAATTATCTAAGTGGAAATAATTAATCATTCTATAAAAGCTTAACAAAGTAGTTATACCCAGAAATTATCAAGCCGAAAACACCATCGTTGACTAATAAATTATATCATAGTGTAGAATCGTTTAGGTATTTATTTCACTTACCTATGCATAAACAATTTGAATCCTGTTTCTTATCTCCTCAACAGTCGCTGTTTCGTCTTGGAATACTTCAGCAGTTTTTTGGAAAACGCCCACGTTTTCAAACTTATTAAAGATGCGGTCTTTTCCTTAAATACAAACAATGATATAAATATCACCATAATAAACATAGTGCATTTGTAGCAACAAATTAAAATATGTACTTATGTATAATATTTAATTCACTATCCAACGTTCTTTTTGATTGGGCATAATTTCTTTCCTTGTTAAGAGTTTAAAATACGATGTATAAGTCTCGAATTACTAATTGAAATTAAATTGACCTTGTCTATACACTACGGATAGTATACAACCCGATCAAGCATGGATGAACAAAATATGGCTCGTGATTACATCTAATTGTTTTGACCAAATCCTCTATTTTCCACAACTCTTTTTTTGCATTTTTACTGCTCGAGGCATCGGCAAGTACGACAATTTTAGTTTCGGCATCCCCAATACTGTTTCGAACAACGTGACTTTCTTTTCTTAATGATGAAACAGATATGAAATGAACAATTTTTTTCAGTTGTTCTACAAAAATATTTCTTGGTTACACGTTGGAATCATTTGTAAGCAGTCAAAATGATGTGCTGAAATGCATTTTCAACATTTCCTTCTTGCAGGCATTCTGAGAACCCAGACCCTTTGGTAGAAGATCCGATGCTTTCTAAGAAACTTATCAGAAAATATGTAGGGATTTTTTCTTTGATATGATAATTTCTACAGCTTTCAGCCATAATAGTTCATAAAGCGGAGTTGGCACAGTGGTAGGACGTTTGACTACGGAGCGAAGGGTTACGAGTTCGACTCCCACCTCTCGCGGAAATTTATTTCCATGTTATCTCTGAGTTTCTGAGCAAAACTCATTGCGTAATGCAACGCTAGCTCAAATTGGTGGGTTGTTTGGTTGAGCAAATTTCGTAGGCGCAAATGGGCGCTCTAAGTACTCCAAGACTCGCCACGTGGGCCCATCTGGAAATATTGCCTCGGCAATTTGTTGGTTCCCCACGTTAAATATAACATTCTCATTCTCTCAAGGAAATGCATTGTTAGCTGCCAAAAATCCTAATTGGTAAAGCTCATCAAGGGGCCATTTTGACCCAAATACGTAGTCTAATTCAACTACTAGGCCGATTCGCACTGGCAGTAGAGCTGATCGAGGTTTTGTTGCTTGAATAATCGCTAGACCCAAACTATTTTAATTTGACCAAAACCTGTAGGAAAGTTCTCAGAAGCTGAGAAAACCAGTCACTTGTTGTATTTTGAATATCTAGTTTTAGGATATGTGGAAGTGTCATATTTTCTCTGGCTTTGCCTTTATCTGTTATTAAATCATTTAAGAAACTTGACCGTTTGTGAACTGTGTCACCCCAGCGATTATTTCTTCTTCAGCACTTCAATAAATTTCAGTGAAACTCATTAAATTTCATGGGTGAATTTGGTTTCTTTCATGATATCTCTTATCTTTTGTAAAACTGCATCCACAAAAGTAACACTGGATTTATAATTCACAAGGTTCAATACTTAAAGTAATTTTTTGTGTCGATGCTTGCCACGATCACTTTGTCTTAGTTTCGAATGTTTTCAAACTCCGTTTGATATCAGTAAAATCTCTTCGACGAGTTCTATGAACAAAAGTCGGTACTTTATTTGCAATGTTTCTCATCAGTCGGTTTTCTATAATTTTCATTGCTCCGTATCTTACAAAGCTTAATAGGGGATTGAACGCCTTTCTTTCCAACACAGATCTTTGAGTTTTCAATGGTGAATATATTTATATTTACCCAAATCATAATTTGTAAGCAAAAAAGATCATACCGACCTGCTTGGCAAAAGAATATATATACTTGACAAAAATCACCATGTTTTATATGCAAAGGATAAATCTCGCTCTAGAGGAGAAAGAAATACATTCCTAAACTCTTGTTATCGTAGCTGAAAAAGCCGTATCTTCATTTTCACACTAATACAAATCAAAGTGACATTTAGCAGCACTGATATAAAATAACGATCCCAAAATTCGGAAATGTAGACATAAATCAAACCTTAGCTGATAACATAGCGTCAATACTACATTAATATCTTGGAAAATTTAGGTCTCCAAGGCTTCGTGGAAATGAAAACGATATACGGTACCCTCGCATTGGTCGATAGTCTTAAGATGAAAAATCTAACTTGTTTATTTCTTTGTGTAATGAGTTTATTTATTCAGAAAGTAATGCTCAGGTATGAAAAATTTAGGCATATGTTTAGTTTGTGGGTCTTTCTCAATAATTAAAGTGAAATTTTATAACCTAAAATGAACTTACCAAGTAAAAGATATTTTTGAGCTGGAGATGTAACAACACATTCTACTTGGTAATCATACCATACTATTAATTTTAATGTATTTTTCTAAATGAAAAAAAAGAACGCGGTTATTATTATGATTACTAAGACATTGCATTGTGAACTTCTCTCTGTTTAAATTTTTTTTTTTTTTTTTTTAACTTTTTGAAAAATATATAACCGCACTCAATCTGTACTGAAAATTTTTATCCAAATGTGGAAGAGGAGAATTTTAGATAAAATTAAAGTAAATAAAATTACGCCTCTTTTGTTACCAAACATTTTAAATGAAGATTTTTTTCCAGGACTTACCCTAATATGGCTTCACTATAGACGTCGCTGGTAGTACTGAATTTTACGTGATATTAGAGTAGCTACGTGGCTTAAATAACCTCAAGGATAGCGACCTTGCCTAAATGGTCACAGCGCTCTGCGTCTATTCATGTGAGATTTAAATGTTGGTAATCTTTTTTGATGTAGGATAATTCATTCATAATCAAACTGCTTAGTTACTAGTTTATGCAGTAAATGGGTACCAAGATTTTGAATTTGCATAGGATTATTACAAATAGACATTATGAGAAATTAGAAATCAAAAAATGTTAGAAGTGACTTTAAAAAAAATCTGAGAACGCCAAAATAAAAATAAGATGAAGCTGAAGCATGTTACTTGACTAAGCTTTTCTCATCTACGTTTATATACAGTGCATACACACAATCCAGCTCACGTCATCATATATAATCACACGCTCTATGAATTTAGGTAAAGCCAGCTTGCTTATTTGACTCGGATAAATGTGAGCGTCAGAACTTTGGAGCAAAATCTAAATATATGTTTGGTTATACTCTTTGAAAGGGAATCAAAAATAAACATACTTGGAACTTTAGCAAGTTTAGAGTGTGAGATAATAAAGACGCACCTGAACGAAATAGAATATTGCTCGTGCTTTTTTATAAATTTTAAAAAAAAGGTATATTACATATCTTTTATTTAATTCTTTAAGCCTTATTAGTGTGATATCACAGTGTTCTAAACTATTTAAACAAGCCCTAATAAATTACACTGTCTATAAGTATTTTCATTCGAGACCGAGTAGATTTCTGTTGAAAGTGAAGCTGAATATTTGGTGCATTTTTCCGACGCTGTGTGTCGCAGCGTTAAGAGTCACGCAATATTATGCTTGATGTGATGTTAAATTATCTTATTTTCTTAACAAAATAAAACGACTATAACCCAATACCACATTATATAATTAATAGCATGCTTGTTTTTTTGGTCATAAAATATATATACATATAAATATATATATACAAATATACACTTTTCAAAAATAAACAACAAATACAAATATTTTTAAATAAGATTTATAAATAAAATGAAATTTACTTTACGTTATGAAACAGTTCAAAAGATCTGTTACAACAATATTGCGATATGCTTCTATACATCACACACACACAGACACATAAAAGAAAATTTAGGATTTCTGAGAACAGGGCCCGCGGCGACGGGCGGGCCACCCGGGCTGTGGCCCGACCACTTTTTTGCAAAGTAATAATTTTCTTTTTATCTAGCTAGAACATTCTGATTTGAGAGTTCTCGTTCCAAATAAAATAGCATTACATTAACGGTCTTTCTGTATAATTAAA
>JAUZNK010035482.1:0-18049 GCA_035046665.1 Euphysa ruthae
TATGTATGTATGTATGTATGTATGTATGTATGTATGTATGTATGTATGTATGTGTGTATGTATGTATGTATGTATGTTTGGCCTGTGTATCCGGCTAATAATTGCTGACAACACCTACCTCTGGGACAGTAAATGAACTAGTTTTTCTTGATACGAATTCTATAAAGGAAAAAAATTTTTAGTAAACAACCAAGTAGATAGGATAGAAAGTAGGGACAGTCCCAGTTACACTGCGGAATTCCCTCAAAACAAAAGTTCCGCAGAACTTTTCCCGGAACCGCTCATGAATTATTTGGCTAACAAATTTTTCGGCACCACTCACGGATTTTCTGCTGGACATGTATTATATTCCAGTTATGCGCACAAGTTTTCCAATCAATGACAGTTAAAATGCCATCAAACTCCTGATTGGTGAAGGCAATAATACAAAATGACGTCTTAGTAAAACAGTAGTATAAATATGAATTTTATGTTGAGCAATTAATAAGCATCATTGGAATATTGGTAATTTAAAAAATTTATCGGTACTCTAAATCAAAACCCTTCTACGCAACTCTTTTCGCTCAAATGATGTCACCTACTGAAAGAAGACAATAAAAATTTTGAGACAGCGATTTATTTTATTTCAAGCAGCTATTTAAAGAAATTGGGTATATTATAACAAATAATGATCAAAATTGACAAATTGCAATTGGAAAAAGCCGCCAATCACAAACTTCATCATGCCTTGATGAAACAATGCAATAAAAACATGACTTGATTAAAAAGGCTAAAGATGACTAAAAATTAGGAATTTATGACTTACACGAAATATGTTATCAAACCATTCACTACAAGGAGAAAAATATTCAGAACATATGTCATTACCGTCACGCTGTTGAAAAAATTTGCAGTAAAAATATTTTAAAATTGCTTTATTCTATTTTAAACCTCTCCATAAAGGAACAAGAATTAAATATAAGCAAACAATGCCAATACTGAAACGAGAACAGACGTTAGGCTTTCATGAAGAGTGCTCGTCCTACTTCTAATATCTAAATTCTTTGTAAAAAGACTGTAAGAAGAAACATGGTTATTGTTATAGTTACATTAAGTCAACTAAAACTTTTGCTACCTTGAATGTCGAAATAATGAGGTTATAGTGTTATGCAAAGTTTGTTTTGAAAAATATCTGATACAATCAAATTGATCAAATGCTAAATTAATATAAAAAAAAAAAAATAAATAAGAAAAAATTCGGTCCAACCCACATTCGGTGGATATATGGCGATCATTTCTATAAAAAGAAGACATGAACTCTAAGTAAAATAATATTAATAGAGTATTAATATTCAATATGAACTTTGATAATTAATTTGGTTGGAATAATTTCCAGAAATCAATAGGCTAGCTTGGTGATTATTGAATACTCAGGAAGAGAAAGTATAAATAAAAAAATAATACCAGACGAGCAGATAATATCTGACTCAAATTTTCACTGCTTTCTATTCTTTCTTACAAGTTTAAATTCAATAAGACAGCTTCACTGTGTGTTCAGTACAGTTTTGAATTTTATGAGGCTCTGATTTATCATTCCCTCGCCTGAGCTTTAAGAATATCCCACTCACTTATAACACACTTAAGATAAAGGAAGTAAATCCTATTGTTCGCGCTTTTTATTTGTGTTCGCGAGTTAGCTATATTTTACATTTTAGGAAGTCACGTTACTTATCAATTATATTTTCCAACATATTCCAATTTTCGATTTTCAGAAATTTTAGCAAATTAAATTATTTTAAAGTTGTTAAAAATTCCAGAAATTAAAATCGTTTACAACGACATACGATTGCATTGCGGACAGGTTTGAAACAAAACAAATGAGGATTCGCAGCAGACAGCAGGAGGACACGATAATGTATTTTTTTCAGGAAAAATCGATATTTTTACATTAAATTTAATTTTCACAAAATATCGTGTTAAAATATTTTGCTGAGCATCCAAGCTTATAAAAAGGAAATGTGACTTTCCAAATGAATTCATATATCAAACTGTTCTCACCTTTGTTTATTGTGCTATTGAAGCTAGACTGCAGTGACATTGTTCTGTGTTTCCTTGTGTTACTGATGTTCTCATGTGAAATTTGCTAGATAAAAGGAATTAAACATTTTATCTTATACTTTAAACATAAAGATTACAATGACTAGAAAAAAATTTCAAGTAACCTTGGGCCTTTCTCGTGAAAACATGCAACTCACTGGTAAGAATTTGCACGTATATCATTTAAAGACAAGTTGTTTTGACGTTTTAATTTAAGCTAAAGCACATTTAAATATCGATCATGTGGATCTCTACTAACAGGCCTACCCTCCGTGCGACACAAAGCTCTGACTAGAGGTGGACATAAAAATGAAGTTTATCAAAAACTGTTACTTAATCTGCTAGGAAAGAGAAACAAATGTTTTGTTGGATAAAATTAAATAAATCTTTAGCGAAGGTGTTTTTTATTGAGTTTGAACAATTTCAAATAAACAAAGATTCATGGTTTAACGGTCCATTTTCAAAAACTGTTAAATGTCGTAAAACTTCTTCGATCTGGGTCTACCAGCTAAAAGTTGTTGTTCTGTTTTTAGATAGAGAATTTTCAGTGACAATGTTTAAGTTTTCCATTTTTCATAATTTATATTATGAAAGTTGTAATTGCGTTAACATTAAGTTTTCACAAGAATGAGGGGTTCATTAAAGAGGGTGGTTCTAATACTCACTCTTTTATTACTGCATTTACGGAATATCAAAAAAAAAAAATGTTTTTTTTTTTTTTTTTAATTAAATTGCTCACCTTCAGTTTGAATCTAGTCTTCTTCTTTGAAAATCTAAAAATTTATTATTATAAACTATAAACTTGTTTGGCCGAGCGGTTAAAAAATTGGTTTCAGACACCTGATAGCATGAGTTTGTTCCCAATTTGAGACCAACAGTCCTTTTTACCGTATGATAAATATAAGCTTTAAGTACTCTAAGACTAAACCCTTGTGTCTTTCTGGAGTTGCATGACTTAGGCTATTTGTCAACTCCACGTTAAACATAAAAGTAGAACATCAACTATTAAATGAGTTTTTAGAATGACTGTATAGCAATATGGTTTCTGTAACTAAACAGTTCCAGTCAAACCCATGGTACTTTCAAGCTTTTTCTGGTTTCTTTGAAAAAGTAAGTATCGAAATCGTCATAAAAAATTTTGGCTAGAATTAGATAAGACTAGTATCTCAAATTTGATGTGTTTTCGCTTCCACGTAATGAATCATGTTTATAACAGCTAACTATAATGTTTATCAAACATATTTATTTCGAACATATGAAAATATTGTTTTACTACAAAGTCTCATGTGAATATTTCCACTATTTTACGGATGTAAAAAAACATTTGCTTTTGCTTTTTTATATTTATTACTATCATGTTTAATTTATCCTCTCACAAAATTTTTGCTAGCACTCAGGTCTTAATAAAATAAAAACTAAAATTAAGAATTTTTAGTATACCATTATAGCGTAATTGGTTAAAAATTGACACAAAAAATAAAAAAATAATAATTTTGATGGCATTATAGGAACTTGTTATTCAAATCTCCTATGAATTTCAAAAAATATTGAATAGAATCTTGATTACCATTGATTATTAAAAGTTAAATCTCTGAAAACCATGAAAAGCTCTTCAATTATGTGATATTGCTCGACAAAATTCCCCTCGCGACTATTTCCTACCAAATAGTTCCCCACTCAATAATTTATCATTTGAAATCATCTCACAACTTTACGCCAATGAAATCAAAGCAAGGAATGAACATAAAATCAATCATTCACAATGAAGACCAAACTAACTCACCAATCTGTTTTTAAGTAATATTGAAGTTTTTCTATCTAAATTTGATATTGTAGTTGATGCCAGTGAGCTAACTAAGTATGTTTTAGTTATAAAAATTGCTTTCGTATTTCGGTATTACATATTGGAAATCAACTGTGGTTGAAAGAGAGTCAAAGTGTTTGAATTTTCCTCTGAAAGAACTTAGATATAAACAAATTGATCTTTTCTAGGAAAAAAAACTCGTAGACAGAAATATATTCCAATTTTTCATGTATAGCTTAAATTTGATCAAACAAACCTAAAGTGGTTTTAAATTTCCTTTCCATATTTCACTTAATTCTGAGTTGTAAGAGCGTTATAATGGTATACACAATAACTCTTTGTTTCACAACAAGTGGATTACTACCATAAATCACAAAAGAAAAAGGGTAGGCTCCACCTGTTTTTTCCAAAGATGATCTAGATTATTTTCTTGGATTTTGACTGGTTCTTGTAGGTGTGTCCAATAGGCTTTTTTTCGTTGCATGTTCTTTTTTAGCGATTTAGTGAGGGTAGTTCCCAATATTGCAGATTGCTCGACAAATGATTGGGGAATTCACGATTAACTGCTAACCAACATACCAACCAAAATTAACCAGCATACTTATTTTTATTTATTTTTTGTAATCAAGTTCTTGTCTCATTCTCATTTAAATATGTTTTTAGTGTCTCGATTTTTCAAATTTCATTGCATCCTGTTGATTTTTATCTAAGTATTTGTTTTGCTTTGTTTCTTTTTCTTCGATTTTTTTTTTTGGGAAGTTTTGTGAGTGACAGGAAAAATTCTGGATAGAAAAATGCCTGGGTGAAAAAATGACTAGTAAGATTTCATCTACTGGGAAATTATTTGGTGTGAACTTGTTGAATAGGAAATAGTCATTGAATGTTATCAGCTGGAGACTAAAGGTAAATGTTACAAAATGGCGCTTGATAAAATAATACTAAAGCAAATAAATTCTAATTGAATTAGCTTACATTAAATAGATGAAATACATAGTGACTGCAAACGCAATGAAAATTATTCCCAATCCTCCGATGATAGCCAAGGCTGCTATTACACGATCAGTCTAAATTTAATAGAAAAAGGGAGTTTAAAGTTAATCAAGGACGATAAATTTTAACGGCTGATGAATGGGCAGAGGAGAAAATGGAGAAGCACTACTTACAATAACGCTATATTTCCACCATTGTTTTATTAGTGATTATAATTTTAGTTAGAAACAATTTGGTATTTAAGATGTAAATTGTAGGAGTTTGGATTCTTCCTAAACATTTTAATTATTTTAATTATTTAAATAACAGTTAAAGATATGCAGTCAACTTTGCAATTATTTTGGCGATTCCATTTAAACGATTTTCCTGTAAGAAAAATCCAATTGTCAAGCAAATTTTTATTTTGATTAAGTCCCTGTAATTATAGAACATGTATAGAAACAAAGTTATTTAAACTTTGATACAAACTTAATTTTAAGATTCATTTAAGACTGCAAAAAAAAAAAAAAAAAATACAATACAAGGCTTAAATGCAATAGAGGGACTTCAGTATCTGCCTCGTATGCTGAATATTTTAAAAAAACATTGCATCCTCATCTAAACTACCTTAATGAGATTATTATTCAGCTCTTTAGTGAGATTTTTTATAGAGACCTTGGACCAATCCAAAGCATGTTAGTCAATACAGGGACTGTAATATGGACATCTTGAGAGAGAATATTTGAAGACCTTTGGATTTAAGAGCATTTGTAACTGCCGAGGTTGGGTTAATGCAAGTTCTAAATATCATTCACTGGAGCTTAATATCATCTAAATTATTGCCTGAGAAACTCCCATCACGTAATTTTCAAAGTTCTAATTTATTTTAAGAACATCACTACATTACTAATTAGAAAAATTTCGTGAACGGAAATATACTGTAACTCACCTTGTAAATGACTTCTGTCTTAATGGATGGACTAGTCTTATTATTCATACCTGCTGCTAACTTTGGTGGTATACCACTAATAACGGCTGCTGAGTTTGGTGGTATATCACTAATATGTTTTGTAGCCATATTTGGTGGTATATCACTAATATTTGTTGTAGCCATTTTTTTCTGTAGGGCGTTGTTCTGTAATTAAAATTTATGAATTTAATCAATAAAAGATTCAAAAACTTACTAATCCCTGTTCGCCCGTTGTTTTTCCAACCACCCCTGCACCATCTGCAGCTTATATATTTTCAATATATATAATATATTCAAAAGACTTTTTCTGAAAATTTGAGATACTTTCCAGAAGTCGGCATTATTTCCTTCAAAGTATATTATTATTTTTGACACCCTGATTTATCAAAAGTACTTAAAAAATTTTGGAATATTTTTCCAACCATCTCCTCCACTCCGTCTATTCCAACTCTCTGTCTCCTCCGCTCCGTTTACTCCAACTCTCTATCTCCTCCACTCTGTTTATTCCAACTCTCTACCTCCTCCGCTCCGTTTATTCCAACACTCTAATCTCCCCCACTCCGTTTATTCCAACTTTCTATCTCCTCCACTCCGTTTACTCCAACTCTCTATCTCCTCTACTCCGTTTATTCCAACTCTCTATCTCCTCCACTCCGTTTATTCCAACTCTCTATCTCCTTCACTCCGTTTATTCCAACTCTCTATCTCCTCCACTCCATTTGTTCCAACTCTTTATCTCCTCCACTCCGTTTATTCCAATTCTCTATTTCCTAATAATTCTGTTAACTTTTAACACCAAAACGTTAAACAGTTTAATAAATCCCATAAAATACGACCAAAATGAATTGAAAATCGAGATTTTAAGGCAAAATGTTTGAACAAAGAAATAAGCAACTCAATTATGCTCCATTTGAGGGAAATTTTTAATTCGGTTCTAACGCAAAAATCCAGAAAATACAGCTTATAAGATATTCCAAGGAACTCATTTGAATCTAGTTCCTGTTGTTTTTTGTTCAATATTTGAATGAAAATAAAAAAGAAAAATCAACTTTTTCATTATTTAATAAATTCCGGACTCCTAAAATAGCATAGTAAAAAAACCGTTTTTAAAAGTTATTACGGAAATTACCGTTCCAAAAAGACATAAACCAATCAATGTATTTATAATAATTATTAACATAATATAATATCATGTTGATGAATTTATGTTATATTATAATAATAATGATAAAATGATAACAATAACAATAATAATAACAATAATATACATGCAATAGCAAAAATTGTCATACCTTTACTCCTTAAATGTCTTTAACTTATAAAAGAATAACAATATAGAATGGTATAAAATGTTATATGAGGGTGATTATGTCATCAACACGATGGAAAATCAATGCAGGAAGACAGAAAAATCGATTTAATTCATAAGTTCCAATATCTTTTCTATTATATAGAATGATATGCGGAATATATTTACGTACACGATTGTTCCGACCGGATGAAAACAACTATATTAGGTATTTTATAGAAAAGGTTTACGTTTGTAAATCAAAGTAAATCAAATTTCTCTTACACCCAACTTCTATGCATAGTTGAATTTCCCTGCGATGGGATAAGAAAGAGTTTGTTGATTATTCAATTCGAAAAAATTTAAATAAGCTATCTACCCTAAATACCCCAAATAATTTCCTCAAAAAGAGATCATTTCCTGCCCCGGGTACAAGTATTTTTCTGAGCAATCTATATATAGCTACTGTCACATGCTAAATTGAAGAGGGGAAGAAATTAAAGGGACTGCTAACTTTTAAGGTAAGAAGTAAGAAGTTTTTGGGGTATTCGTAAACTAGAATTTGGCCAAAAAATTAAAAAATGGTTCAAAATATTAATATATATTTTTTTCTTCATTTTTTTACCTTGTCAGTTGAACACAAACAAAAAACAAAATGCATAAATTCATTGAAAATTTTTTTCAGTAATACTCATTTGAGTCATTTGAGCGGTAAAAGTCTTGTAGCTTAAAATTGTTTAGCTTTTGTTAGCAATTTTAACGTTAATACAAATGCACATGTGACCATACAACACCTGCAATACCTTCTGAACTTTGGTGATTTTGGGAAAAACTGGATCCAACACAGCACCATCGTTATCATCATCATCACCCACTTCTTTATTCACTGTATTTATTATCTTTTGGATCAACGTTATCATCTAATAGCAAGGGTGTCGTGGTCATCAAATTTTCGTCTGTAAAAATGACATCTTCA
Organism: Euphysa ruthae; assembly: GCA_035046665.1. Lineage (NCBI taxonomy): Eukaryota > Metazoa > Cnidaria > Hydrozoa > Anthoathecata > Corymorphidae > Euphysa > Euphysa ruthae. Next base: position 8,084 of record JAUZNK010035482.1, read on the forward strand.
TCAGCTATATCCAGAGGTAAAAAAAAAACCAATACGCTTTTTTATATGGGTTTGAAGATCTTTGAAGTGGTCTTCTTCATCATCCAATTGGGTAGATTTTTGTTCGTTTTTCCAAACTTCTACTTTTTGAAAGCATTTAACGATGATGGAGACATTTACTCGTTACCACGACAAATCGAGCTCTTTAATCGTATCTAATAATTTCTTTTTTCATATCTATTCTTCAAGTAAAAAGCAGTGCATCCAGCTTTTGCTTTGACTTCTATATCTGCAAGATAAGTGTTTAACTCCTTTGAATCAGCAAGGGGATTTCGTTCTACCTGTAAAAAGTAAGGTTAGTTTATTACCTATTTTATTTCCGGCAGCCACTCCCTCACTAGTTTAATCAAAAATTTAGTGACACCTGAATTTATTTGTATTATAAATTTCATCAATTTTGTAGTTAGATAAAATGGCGAATAGAATTGTTTCTTCCTATAGTGCGGCCATCTCACTCGTACCAGAAATACCTTCTCCAGATGCTTGAATGAAAAAAATTGTACTTGATTTTTTAACGATCAAGTCCCAACCTATGCTTAAAATTCTTTTGATCTTTTCTGCAAGTTCTTTGGTTTTTATTTTCAAAAGGAAGATAAGTCATCCATGACGCGACACGCACTGTCGAGTGACCGAGTCATCCATGACGCGAAGTTCATTGTCGAATGACTGATTAAACGCTTAATCTTGGTGATAGCAATGGTTTAAAAGTACCATTTACTTTGAAATTTATTGGAAAGCGAAAATTTGTGTCACTTTTGAAACTTTTTTCTACCTTTTTTTCTCAAGAGTTCGAATTGCCGAGGGTATTTTGGCCCAGGGGACCACTAAAACTGTGTGACTTAGCGAAAGTTCCAGCTATTGTGGTGACTCGAACATTGGGGTTTCAAGTTATCGATGATTATACTGTAAATATATCGATACAAAAATCATTTAGAAAAATCTGTCTCAAAGAAATCATACTCAGTGCTGTGAAGGAAATTTCTTATTTATTCATTCGTTTATTTATTTGTCGAATATTTGACGAATATCTAAAAATAAGGTTTACGTACAACCAGCGGGCAAACTTTAGATTTACCTTTAGACTATGGTACTTTTGGATAAAAAATTACAGAGACAAAAAAATTTAAAATTGACCATCACTGCATTACCGAAATTATTGTTAGTCTCAACAAGAATATTGACATTAGTTAATTTAGACATGCAAGTTTTAAACAAAATCTCATATTTTGGTAAAGTGTTTTATTCATGATTGAAATGGTGTTTTTCTAGGAGGGCTTTTCCAGCTTTTTTTTCTTGAAATATCTTTGGGGCTTTTAGTTTGAATCAATTTTAGGTGACAACTAACATTCATAATTTTTTTGAGGTAGACTCCAACGGTGTACCCAATAAAAATGGACCACGTTTGAACAAATATTAGTTTTTTTGTTTTGTCATCTTTAAATGTCTCGATGGTGCCTTTATTTTTGTAACTTTAATTAGATTTTGTGCAATCGTCTTTTGGTATCGCATCCATATCGATTTTCCGCTCAAAAGACATCAAACTTTTTTGGACATTTCAAATTATTCCAGTAATGTTTTTTTATGTGGTTTAAATTGAATTATGGCTACATAATATTACCCAGCAAACAGAAGACGTATTTTAAACGAGTAAAAGTTGTCTATTTAAAGACGTATTTTCTTCAACGTTTATCAAGTGTCAATTATGTAATTGACGTTTCATATTTAGAGCTCTATATTCGTTTAACAGACATAATTACTCATGCGTATTTATTCAGGTACCTTTCAGATGTCTATATCAACACCGCATATATATAGAATTTTCTTTAAGCATCTTTAAGACGCATTTACAAACGCTTCTTATTTTAGATACCATTTAGTGGGTTATCCGGACAAATGCCCACCGGATAATTTCACCCGGAAAATTTTCCCTAGGATAACTGCCACCAAATAATTGCTCCCGTATTTTCATTTGAAATAGATATTAATTAGTTGGTTAAAACATAATAAACAATCACAAATGCATTGACAGACCCATTGCTTAGCCTTTCAAAACTAGCGTTGGTGGTCGCACGCCTTGTTGCTTAAATTTTAAGTGTAATTCATAAAGTAAAAGGTTGTATATTTCTTTACTGACCAGATTGTGAATAAACAAGGTCTTAACCACTATCGTAAGTACTTATTTCCTAGCGTATTTGTGACTCTAATTGCACTATGTATAATCTATATATAATTTAATTTCCGTTTTCATTTTTCAACGAATAATATTTCAAACAGTGTGTCAATATTTAAAACAGAACAGATTAAAAGGTCGGAAAAAACTCGATTTCAAAATAATTTTCAGCTGATACAATATGTATCTTTTGAAAATTAATTTTTCTGTTGATACACAGAAAAAGAAGATTAACAAAAACACTCATTAACTGAAGATTTTTCATGAATATTTTCCTGTGTTTCGGACCTAAATTCTGCACATAGTAATTTAAATCAACAATTTTTATTAAACAACTGTTATATTTTGAAAAACCGTTTCTATTTTAGTCTACAACCTCTTTGGATTAGATGATTGTTCTCTTGTACAGGAATCTTGAGTTTAGCGTTACATAAAAGGGTCAACGAAAATTAATGAGAAATGGTTACCAATATATATTAAGCAAAAAGACATGGCAAATAACCTGACTTCGTGGGAATGCGTTGAACGAAGAAAAGGCAATTGTAAAGCAAAGGTCAAAGTATTAAGCGAAAAACCCAAACAACACAGGACACTTCCCAACAGTTCCTCGGAGATGAACGTTATACCTGCAGCAGCAGTGAATTTATATCCCTTTTCAAAGAAAGAATAGGAGTTTGCACCCTAATCCGCAAAGGTGATAAAAAGTTCTTGTACTGCCATTAAAATATCATGAAACTTTTGCTCATAAGCAATTCTTGCTATTCGTTACTGGCGCTGGTGATGTTTCGCGGATAATAATCTTTGCATCACAGCAGGGTTTGGAGTTGAATTCTTGCAAATGGTTTTTGGACGGCACATTCAAGTTATGCCCAGAGATATGCTACCCAAATAAAGTAGATCCATGCGCTTGTCAATTTTACCTTGTGTTTATGGCCTACTGCTAGATAAGAATAGATAAACGTACCTTAGATTTCGAGTCTTAACAATCCGTAAAAAATTTTGGTGGAATTTTAACTGGCTGCTATCAATGGTATTGCTGATGTCTTCCCTTGAGCTCATGTGCCAGGATGTTTTTTTTATTTGAGCCAAAACTTTTGAAAAAGTATCCAGAGTGCAAATCTCGTGCAACAATACAGCGACGATCCAGATTTCCAAGTGCACATGAGAATGATTGCTGCCATTGCGTTTATTCCTCTAGCCATTGTTTTGTATGCATTTGATGCAGTTGCAGATATGTTACAGCGAAACTATATCGGGATTGCAGACGGTGTCCGTGAATACTTTGAGGACACATACTTTGGGAGGTTCCGCAGAAACTGACCAAGACGGGCAATGTTATTTACAACAAAACTTCGGAAAATTTTCATCTGTAATGACCAAGAGCTTCCAAGTATCAATGGTAGCATTGTGCCACCCAAAATGGTTTTCAAGCCAATATGTATCTTCTTGCCACCCTAATTTTGGAAGTTTCCAGAGGTTTTGAAAAATTAAAAAAGCGTTTTTTGTGTGAGAATTCTACAATATCAAGGACATGTACCTCCTACTCCTATCCAAATTGGCAAAATATTTGCGTGCTATTGATCACAAATTAAGTTTTTAGATCTTAATATAAATTTTAATTGGTTGGTCCATTTTACCAGAAATAGTTTTTATTCTATTTCAAAAAATTGTGTTTATTTATTTTTGACTAATAGTTTAAAAGGGATCAATTACCCTGCGGAAATTATCCAAAGGGAGATTGCCCGGGGTAAAGCTATTCTAATGGCCAGTTATTCTAGGAGGCAATTGTCTGGGGCAATTGTCCGGTGGCCAATTATCCTAGGGAAAATGTCAGGAGGTAATTTTCTGGGACTACTATCCTAAGGGGAATTTTCCGCGGGGAAGAATTTTCCTAGAACCACTTCGCAATATACTCAATAAAGAACTTTTACCTAAAAGACATGAATAAATTGTTTTCTACAGTAGCAGCATGTTTAGTAACCGAACGCTATTTAAATTCGAACATTCGATAAGGGTTGATAACTAAAATCCTATCGCGTCTGAAAAAGTTAACATAGCATAATAGTCAAAAGTGATAATAAAGGTCCAACGCGGGTGACCTTAATGCTGCTATCAACTCTCAGGTCCAATTATAACCAAAACTTCATTACTATTTCTAAATAAAGACGCATCCGGTTTTCATTCAAGCTAAAAAAACAATTATTTTTATAATGACTTGTTTGTTTTATGACAATTATTTTTATAAGAACAAGAGTCTGAAAATCGTCAAAAAATTAAGAATTACGTAAGAATTACACCAGACTCAAGATCACCAGTTTTATAGGAATCAGTAAGGCACAGCTCCTATCCACCATATTTTATTGCTTTTTGTTTTCTGCTTATAATTTTCCAAGGGTCCCAAAACTAACCATCGGTCAGTGTAAGCTATTGTATTTGCTTTAATATAGTAATTTCTATCTGCGTTCCAATTGAGACCAGATAAAATAATATAAATACTTTCGTTTTTATCTTAAGAATCATGTATTTAAGAATGAACCAGACTGAGTTTTACTAAAACAGTTAAGAATCGCTTGTTTAAGAATTATTGAGGGTGATTATTACAAAAAATAATAAGAATCGCTTCAGGGGCATATTGGTACAAAAGGTTTTTAATGGAAAATTTAAACGTGTTTTAACCTTATTAGTAACTAGGAATTAAACCACTTTAAAAGCATTCATAACATTTTGATTTATTTTTTATTTTGTCTGAAGCTGGTCTAATTCCTTTATGGTATAATATTAACTAATTGCTGAATATTTTGAAGCATATGGGAGGAGTGGTTTTTGAGATATCACATTTGCAAAATACCCTAAAAAAGCCTTATTATAGACAAAAATCGAGGCAAATGTCTCGATTAAACAAAAATTTTAAAAAATTTTTAAATTTAAAATTTAAACAACTTTTTTGAAGTGTTATGTTCCACCATTGTTAAACGCTATGACAGCAGACGTCACAGAAATTTCAAGAATCTTTTTAGGCACATAAATATTTAGACGATAAGTTTTAGCAAATATAGTGGCCTTTGAGTGAAAGGTCGATAGCCAAAAAAATACTGGTGTAAAAATTGTGGCTCAAAATTTTTTCCTAAAACTGTATAGCGCTTCGTGGAGCATTCGTGTAGAAAAAAAAGGATGGGAAAAGTCAAAACTAAACTAAAAGTTAGTTAAGATTTGGAAAATTATTGTTATATGCATATATTGTGCTGTTTGATCTACTCAATCGAAGTTTATATCATTGGGGCCACACCCAAGCCTAACGACTGTCCCCTACTTAATTTAAACTGCCTGTGTGTTTTTTTCATAAGCAATGCCAATTTGAGGCTCACATTCAACATATATTTTGCATGAACATGGGTGATGTTTCATGTGAATGTAAGGATTTCACCTAAAAGCGAGAGAAATACATTTTGTCATTCGCAAAATTTAATTCTTTGCAAGTTTGGTAAAAAACCATGGCAAAGCTTATGTTGCTGCATCTTGTTTTCACTTTGTTAACAATGATTCGGGCACGAACCATTGAACCTATCTTTTGCCTCTTGTCCCGACACCATAAAATTCTTATTTATGAGATTTTACAGATTATATTTAATTCTAAATTTTTATATAAATTTTAAGCAATGTGTTCACTTGTATCTATTTTTTAAAACCCACTTCAATTTTCAAACAATAGGTGTTTCAGAAAATTCAAATGGAATTTTTATAACTCTTTTGCTTAATATTTCAAACTCTTTGTGGACAATATTGAAATTAACTTTGAATTGGTTTTGATTTGGTAACTAACAATCTATTGGCCTCTAATTTCGCTTCAAAAATTGACTCAATAATCGGCAAGAATTTTCTGCGGAGTCAGCAAAAAAGATTTCCTCATTATAGAGAATTTTTACTGCTAAATGAACTCCAGCTGCAAATCTCGCTACGCTCGCCTTTTTTCTTTCGCAAATATTGTGTTAAAATGAAATTTGATATCAAAAAAATTTGTTTTCTTTATATAGTATATAACGTTTATATGAAAGCGTATAAAGCATCAAACTTTGAATATACTGCTTAACAATATGTTTTCAAAGTTTGCTTCTTAGATGAGCACAAGTGCGAGGTCATTTTAGTTTGATGATATTTGTAGCATATATTAAATAATATTTGTTATAAAGGAAGTTATATGTGGTGCTTTTTAGCAGTCTTAGTCTTAGATGGGTAAGGTGAGTAAAAAAATATTCAAAAAAGTTCGAAAACTAATCATTTTGTCGAGAAAAAAAATAGAAATCCTCAAATGATACAATTAAAAAAAAAATATTTTCTACAATAATGAAATAAAAATATACAATTTTATATATATTTTTTTAATTTCTTTAAAATAAATCATCAAATATGTTATTTTCGTCGTGTCGTATACTTGGCACAAAGTCAGGGAATTTAACCGGAAAGCTTAATCCAATTAAAAATTTCTCTTCAAGTTGCTTCTTGAACATCAATGAGTTCTAGAAGATATTTTTTTTGACGGGGTCTACCCTCACAAAATGAATTTTGTGAGGGGTCTACCCTCACAAAATATATCGTCTAGGAAATGTCTAGCTTATTATTATTCAAGCTTTTTTTATGAGCAGAAATATCATCTAAATTTAAATTAACTTTTATTCACCAAAAAACCGTTTTTCCAATTTTTTCAGACATTTTAAATAGTATCTATCAACATTATCATATTCTGATAACGAATAGATGGGTCATGTCATGAGAAGTTTAAGCCTGGGGTTGAAAAATAGGGGTCTCTTGAAAACTGAAGGTGTAAAATATGAACCTTTTCGAGATGGATTTTAAGTTAAATGTCTTTAGTCTTTTGTTTTACCCGTTTTTCTAGTCGTTTTTAAAAATTACCATTAATTTCTCTCACTTTTGATATCTGGCATACCTCGCATTTTAATCAAATGTCAAATTTTTACCGAGATACTATTCAAAAGTTGCAAAAATCATGGTTTATGATATTGGTGACATCATAGTAACATAACAGCAATGGAACAGGATAGAATACTTTTTTATTTTTTTTGTGAAATTAAAGTTTAACTGGTATCTTATGTTTTAAGCGAAAAAAAATTTACAAAGCTACTCTTTTTGGATCTTAGAATTATTGGATGTAAAATTTTTAGGTATATTCATAATATTTTGGACTTTAACTGAAGAACTAGATAAGCTTTAACTGAGATGTTTGATTAGAAGACTTACGTCAGTAGTGTATGTAATCCTCTTTAGAACGATGATATTGCTAAAAAATTGTATTGAGACACAACAACAATAAAATTCACAAATAACCTTTTATTACAATAAATTATTTTCTGCTGTGTGACATGACTGTGTATTCTTATTGTCAGAATCAAGAAGAAAAACAAAAAGTTGAAGAGGTAGTTAGCTACTATGGAAGACAACAGCCTTCTCAACTTTTTAACGCGTTAAACATGGTAAGAAGATAAATTTTTTGCAGCCTGCTAAAACAGTCTTATTTCAGATAAGATATTTGATTAACTGAGAAAATAACGTGATTTTTAAAAATTTACTGAGCCAAATTTAAAGAAGTGGGTCATAGCCTCAGTCTGATAAAAAATTTTCGCGAATTACATAATCTTTTCTAACGTTTAAAACTCTAGAAGATTATATAACAAAGTTCAGAACGGGTTAAACTTATGCGCCCTTTTTAGGTTATTGAAGTAAAACTGTTATTTTATTTGTATTAGTTTTAGGTTTTCGTTATTTATTAATATTAATATCCTAATCATTATTCACGCTTGGCGGAAAATTAAAAGATTGTATGTAAATGATAGTGATATTTCACATTCTACCGTGCTAGGTAAATAAATATATAAGTAGGTAAATGGCAGGGACCTTAGTTTTGAACATTTCTTTTGTTTTTTATGGAAGTTCATTTTCCATCTTATAACTTATGTATTTTTGTCTACTGACAAAAGCATTCTTAAAACTGAAAAATAATTAAATGGCAGAGTTGATTCTATGACTGAAATTGAGATGAGAAGCATTTTGGTACGCGAGTTGAACTGTAACTAGGTTTGAATTTGTTCTAGTATATATTAGGTCTTGAATGTTTCTCAAGTGAGCACCAGTGAGCAAGAGATTAAAGCTAAATATTGATCCCTTACATCACATAACTTTTAGTTATTTTATCAGTGTACAATTTTAAAGATACTATCAGATTGCATGAATTAAAGGATCATATTGTTTCTATAGTAGTTTCGATATCAAGTTTGTCATAAACCGAATTTAGTTTCGTTTTGAAATTAATTAAATCTTATGAAATTTGAAAACTCTTTAACCTTTAATATATTATTATTATAATTTTAAATAAGTTTTACGGTTACCAAATAAAATATATAATGCAAAAATGCCAAAGGTGCCTAATTTTCTGTGTTTATTCTTATTTTAAAATTATTATGTTAATTTGTTGGGAAAGTTTAAATTCGATCTCAACCGGCACACGACCTCGTTTCGACGTCTAAATAACGTCGATACCAAGTCTCACGACCTTGATGAATCAGACGTTACATTTAGAACGTTATATTGACGTCAAAATTTTCGACGTAATATTATTGACAACGTCAAAATTTTGACGTCAAATGACCGACCAAACGTGGGATGAATTTAATAAAGAGCTAAAATTACAGCAACTAATTTTAATAAATTAATTAATAAATTAACGAGGGAAACAACCTGCTTTGAATCACAAACATCAGTGATTTTCATCTAAAAATATGAACTCCAAGAATGTGGAATATGAACGCACCAAATAATGTGGAAATCGTCGATAAACTTATACGCAACTAAAATGTGGAATATAGAGATAAAAAACGGTATTAATGTAAAAATCTTCACAAATTATGAACGCAATAAAAATGTGAGAAATCTTTGTTGAAAACTAATAAAGTATATCGGTTATCTTTTTAATAATAAAATTGCATGCCAGAATAAACATTTTTACATATAGTCTGCTATGATGTTAAGAGAAGCATGTTGCCAGGGGGTATTCTTTTGTTTTAAAGCCTGAAAACTTCAAATGGAAATCTTTCTTAGATTCTAATATTATATTTACTACCCCTACTTACGTATTTATATGTTGAAACAATCATTACGGCAATTAAACTACAAATGGTTTTCACCAAGTGTGTTAATCGTTGCGCCTTATTGCCTCAACCTTGCTTGCACGTTCTTTTAATTTCTATTGCCTGTGTTGTTGATAGAGGTAAAACTGTAAAATTTGTTATGTAAACATGGAGTTTACGTATCTAAATTCAAAATACAAGTTTAATACCTTATCGGACAAAAAAATGTCGGACAAAAGTGACGAAATTTTTCGAAGGTGACGAAAATTTTTGTCCAAAGAAAACTTTGTCTGACGAAATATTTTGTCCGACGAAATATTTTGTCCAAACGTAGCTGGTGGAAATAATAATTTCGAAAAATTTCTAAACATATTTATTTTTTAACATATAAAAGGATTTTCCACTTTTTCATATATATGTTGAGCATTTTTGACAGCCTCAGTAACTCCTGCAGAATCGGATCCCTGTGTAATCATTTCTGGTTGTGTGCATAAATGTTCATAGACCTGGAAAATTCATGATGCATGTAGCGGTTTGAGATCCGACAACTTAGACGAAATTTTAACATCAGTTAGAGCAACGCCTTGATTAAGTTGCATTGCCACTACATTCGAAAACCAT
>JAUZNK010035493.1:0-18048 GCA_035046665.1 Euphysa ruthae
ATATGTATCTGTTTTAAAAATTTATTAGTTTATATTAGTCATAAACAACAGTTGTTTTATTGTACTATGTTGATACTAACGCTAAACATACTAAAGAATTTAATTTAATTGGATTGATAATCCCATAGTAGTTTACTTTTCTTTCGGCTGATAATAATTCCATGACAGTTTAAGACAAAAAAAAAATTCATGTAAATGAAAAGATTAAATTTACTTATGCAGTTTAGTGGAATTTCTTTTATAATTCTTTTTAAAAAAAAAAAAAAACCATAATATTTTCCAACATTGACAGGTGTACCTGTGTGGAGTTGCATATTGATTTTTCTCTTATAAAATTATGTAGGCGTCCATTAGTCATCAAAATTCTTATTCTTCCTAATAATTCTTAAACACGTTAAAACTTCCAAAAAGGAAACAATTTCTTTAAAAGTTTAAAAGTCTCCACAAAATTTACTTGATTGGTGGGAAGAACACACAATTTTCTAACCAAAGGATATGTTGATAGTACTGTTGCTATGTTTTATTGTGGTATAATCCATTGCATTCTGATTTACATGACTTATTAAGCTTCAGATTGGTAAGCAGGAAAATCGAAAATTTAAAGATTTGGGTTTTTCCTGGGTATAAACTATTACACTAGTATCAAAATAGGAATTTGTTGTGACAAAAGAAAAAGAGTTTTAAGAGTCAAAAATCCATTTTATTCTCTCTAAAGATAATTTTTCCTGTTTGCTAATTTAAGTAAAGAAATTTATATGCTTTCTGTCAATTGCATAATTGCTTTGTATATACTAACTACATTTTTTTTTGTTTACAGGAAATGTTTCTTTTGATCCTTCTTCTTCAAGACTGATATTCACAACTGACAGCCCAGATGGTCAAACTGCAAACATTTCTTGTCAATTGATACCTTACATACCTTATCCTGTAAATCCTGAAACAGGACTACCAACAGTCACAAATTTATGCTCTTTAGGAAAGAAAACAGACATGGTTTTTCAAGCACCCATGGTTGACCCACAAAGTGGGCAAACGGTTCCTATATTGGGTATTACTATACATCCAGAAACAGGTGATGGCAATGTTTTTTGACCTCTAGCTAATCCAATGAGGAATTTACTTATATCTATCAGCCTAAAACTGCTTGATAAGTTTTTTTCAAAATTTTTTAAGTAGCCATAATGCAAAATCACTAACATTTCAGCATCTTAGAAAAACAACCACAATCACTAACATCTGGATACACTTCCTAACACCAATCTAGTTGCGGTACTGGATCATTTTGCTGTGGGTCGTTACAGTAGGTGGCTAGCCACCAAGGCTATCAAGTCCTACCCTAGCCAAGTGAACTGTCCATACCATTTTGTGACAAGCTTAAATATTTCCAAATCAGAAATTTTTTGCATAAAAATGTTTAATTTTTTTTATACCATGCATTATGTTTCCATTTATCTTTTTGCTTTAGATTTTTTTTTTTTTTTTATTAATACTAGTGCTATTTTTATTACAATAATCAATTTGTTATTTCAACAGTAAACAATAAATTTAGAAAACCTAGCAATATTAAATGAGAAAAAAATTTATCTGCAATTTTTGTTTTTAAACAAACGAGAAATTTTTTAGTTTTTTGTTATAGGTGGTAACTGAATGATTACTTTTAAGAAAATTTAAAAATATAGTTTCAAAACTATAATATCATAATAGTGAATTAATTGTGATCTGTCTGTGTATCTATCTAAGAACACAAAGTAAGATGAATTGCAAGGATGTTAAATTTTCATTGTTTGATTTACAAAAAAATAGTCATTAGCCTTAGGTGTAAAGTCTCCTAGTATAGGTGGCTTTCAATAAAATGACCTTGATTCGACATTATCAAAAGTAAGTTTTCAAATGATTAGATCAGTCTGCTACACATTTTACCATTTTGAAAGTAAGATTTACTGTGAACAATGATTTTCTTTGTTGCGATCGTTATGAAAGCAGGTATAATTAATCCCTTATGATTTTAAAATCACATATATGGCCACAAAAAAGCAGATATACTCAGCAAAGGAAGACTTTCTATACTTTATAATTTTTCGTAGGTAAAGCTTATCCTGTCGGAGGTGTCCACAATGATCCTATTACTGGCTTACTTATACCTATTCAACTTGGATCCATGTTAATTGATCCTGTGTCTATGACAACAGTCCCAATAATGGCAGTTTCAATTGATGAAATCACAGGACAAGTTATACCACTAGGTGGAACTGTTCTTAATGAACTTTCACGTACTATTCTACTGTATGATGACTTTAGTGATGCTCTTTCAAAGAAAGATCTCAAGGTCACAAGTGTTCACCTTAGTGACCAGAAAAATTGGGAAATTGAAAGATTAAATGGAGGAGAGCGTGCCCTTCTAGATGCAAAGGAGCTGTTTCATGAATCAAATGTGGTTGAGGCTTTTGTTAGCTTAAAAAAAGCATTTGCTGAAAAATCTAGTGGACGTCATGAGGAAAATAAGCTAGATAATTCTATCAATGATTTAGTTTCATCAAGATCTCATGTACGTACATTACTTTTACGTGATATTTGTAATCTCAAAATGCTTGTTAAAAATAGTTCCATTCTCACTGATACAGGAGGAAGTCCTGGTACATATGATTTCATGTCGAGTGGTCAAGCATTACCCATTCTGGTTGGCATGGAAATGAGAGACCCATCTGGCTCTGGTCTGGATGTGCCGATTCTTGGTGTAGATAGGAACAACGATACTGGTGGCTGGTTTCCGTTAGGAGGTACTGTTGAAGATTCATTGGGCGGTGGATTAAAGCCAATAATATTGGGTGATTACATTGTTGATATGATAACAGGCAAAAAAGCCCAATGTATTGGTGTGAAATTTAACCATGCAATAGGAATAACTGAACCAATAACATCTTCTATGCTTAATAAGAAACACAAGAAGCCTTCTTTGATTGCTTTACAATTACTTGATGAAGAAATAGCCTGTCGCAGGAGTTATTGGAAGAACCAACGTGTTTTAGAGAAGGAGATTAACATTTCTGAAACTAATATTTTTCAGAATGTAATGGATGGTGGCATTACTTGCAAATGTTTAGACCTAAATATAAAGACTCTTAAAGAAAGTATGTGTTATTTGTCTTTAAATTCATACTGGTGTTTTTTGGACTCCTGGTGAAGCCAACAGGGTGTTATTAATTCACCGGTTCCCTTGATTTATTATTCCATTTGTTCCTTTGCCTGTTAAGTATGCATTATTCATGAGATCGTAATTCCAACAGCTTTTTGAAAAAAATTTTTTTTTTTTTTGGTATTGTTTTTTGGTATTCAAATAATATGTCCAAAGAAGATAATTATTGCTTAAAACCAAGTTTTATGAAATTTTTTGAAAATTTGTGAAATTAAAAAATCGTAGAAGGCTCCTTTTTTTTTTCTATATGGCCACCTGTTGAGAAATCAAATTTTTCCAAACTAGCTTCAAGAATGTTCTAAAAGTTGGTTTCCAAACCATGCCACATGTGAAAAAGCACTAAATTATTTCTAGATTTTATTTTGTTATAACATTCAAAATGGGGAAAAATATATATATATATATGTCTTAAACTCAGTTATAAACTTTATTTTGTAAATGTTACATTTCTATAAATCTGACTTTATTTAGAAATTGACATACAATACAAGTTTTTTACTGCTGAGTGTAAGCGTAAATTAGATTCAACAAAAGAACATGCCTCTTTATTCCCACCGGATGTTGTTGCCATGCTTACAGGCTTTGATGATTTTGAAAAGAAACGTGAAGATAGTTATCTTGATGCTCAAAAAAATATGCTTGATTTTTTAAATACACTATTTGTGAAACTTTCTAGTGAAGAAGGCAAGTTTAGAGACAATGTGGATGGATTTAATGTAATTATTATTTGTTTGTTTGCCCATATGATGCTAAGAACCTTTTTACATTACATTATATCAGGGTAGCATTTTTTGATCAAAGAAAATTAAAATACAAATTACTTTGCATTTCATATTGTATATTTCATACAAATTATAAAGGACGATAGATAAAGGCAACATATAAGGATGATTAATGTATTTATGTAATTCAAAAATAATTGAGGCCTTTAACCTTTTCTGCCCATTCTTTCAACTTTTGACTCATCAGTTATCCAGAATAATATTTTCATGAAACAAAAGCTTCTTCGACTTTAAGTGAAAAACTCTTAATATATCTTAATATATTAATGGAATCAACAACGCTTTAATGTGAATGAATATTAGGTTGCCCTTTCTTTATTTCATAAAATCTGCGTCTAAGTAACAGGATTTTAGAATAGGATAATCTAAAAGGTATAAAGCCATTTTTGTTAGGTTGAAGTATTTTTGCGAGCAAAATTGAGTTCAAGCCATTTTAAAGTGTCTTGACACTTGAAACGTAAAAGAAATTTATTTCAGAAAAGCTTATGAGAAGAATGTTTCCATGAGTATTTCAAAGGTTTTGTAAAAGAGCATTATCTGCCAGAAAGCTAAGTCACCATTTTAGTAGCCAAAAGGTTTTGCTAAAATCTGGGTAAGCAAGAAAAAAATCATCTTTTGCTTATTTTTCTTGAAATCTGCTCTTTAGTTTTTTTAAATTTTTAGCATAAAGTTAACTGTATCTTTCGATTTTTCTTTGAACCTGATCATTAAATTTTTTTTTATTTTTCACTGGATGTAAAGGGTAAGAAATAAATATAAAGTTAAGGGTCAGTTTTTAAAGTTTAAAAATTTATAAACTGTAGTGTAATCAAAGCAAAAATAGACTGAAAAGCTGTATTTTTGTATTATTACTTGAATTAAATTATATTGTAAAAGATAAAAAATAGGCAAGTCTTGTTAGCTTGATTTTGGGGTAAACGAGGCAAAAATTTAATAATGCGTATCTTTTAGCTTTTGTTTTAATTTTCATTGGTCCAAACTCACACTGCTTGTTTATATTGATATTAGTAGCTTTAGCTATTTTTTTATTGCTCTAAGTGTGTGTCCAGTGTCAGAGAATGTAAATAGTGTTGATTTACTTAAAAAAAAAACTATATAATTTTGTTGGAATAAAGTACCTGGTCATAATCAAAAAATGTTGATTTATTTCCTTCTTTGGTGATATGTGAAGTACAACTTTTTAATTATCCAATTAAGATCAATTTCTTTGACTGCTTGAAGTCTTTCAAGACTCTTTCATCTGGGGTAATCTTTTTTAAAAGTGTAGTTCCTAAAGGTTTTGGGACAGCATCTTCATTAGACTTTAGAAAGATATAGAAATCCTAAGACGTTAATTATAAGCAAGGGTTTTGACCTTGGTGCTGTAATTTTGCTATGTAGCTATAAATATTCAGAAAATTAATACTTTTACTACTTTACTTATAAACGGGTGTCTTTAATCAAATCTTCCTAAACCCGTTCTATACATAAGATGGATCACTTAATGATATGAAGTTATTTAGTGATATAGTGCCCGCATAATTTATCAACCAGTGTAAAAAGTTTTAAAATGATGAGTCATAAAAAAAAATATGTTATGAAAATAATTTAAAAGTAATTAGGCTTTTGAAATTTAGGGAAACATTCTGAAACACCCAAAAAAAATTTTTTTTTTTTTTTTTTTTTTTTTTTTTTTTTGTACATAAATGATATATGATTAGAAAAAATAATGCAGATATTAGTGATAAAAAAAAATATAGGTTATTAAAGAAATAAAGAAAATGTTTTTCTCCGCTAGTATAGATCTCATTCCTTCTTAGCTCTCAACACATATTTTTTACACGTTTTTGTAACAAGCAACAATTTATGTAATGAAATATAAATTTGCTTAACAAAAGGTCTTCCTGAACCAAAAATGTATCATCTTGGTTTAAATGACCATAGCCAGAAACTTTTCCAAACTTTCTGTAAAATTAGCTCTGTATCTAAAACTGCTAAAATTTTAAAATAATCAATTTTTAAGGGTTTACCAGACTTGCTCTACTTGGCTAAATTCAGGAACATCATTTATTAAACTTTACATTAACTTAATGATCTTGTGGATTGATCATCAATAACAATTGTGATCACGTTATCAATCATCTTCTTTTCCGTTTCAGGGACTGCATGGATTCTTGGGAATTGCATGCATCCTTACTGCTCCAACTCATCAAAAAAATATTGATCCTCTCTAAAAGTGTTTAAATGCCTTAACAGATATTTTACACAGCATATAATTAAGCTTTCAAGATCAGTGTTAAGTCTTTGGGATTAATGTTAAGTTTTCAGGATCAATGTTAAATTTTCAGGGTCAATACTGTGTTTTAAGGACTGTTTGAGTTTTTAAGGTCAATATTTTTTTTTCACAGCCAATATCAAATTTTAAGGTTCGATAGTTTTGAGGCTCAATGGTAAATTTTCAGGGTCATAAGTGGTCAAATGTGCATTATTAGGGAAATGATTATTTTTTTACAGTTAATATTGTATTTTTTTACAATTGTTAGTTTATCAGGATGGCTGGGTCTTTAAAATTTTAAATAAAACTGTTCAGTACATTAGTTTTTATTTTGTTAGTTACCATAATGGAGGAAGATCATCGAAAGCCAAAGATAATCACCCACGGCAGAGTTCGAACCGGTGATTTTTAGCACATGTAAAGCCTATGAACTACCTCTAAGCCATATGCTGACAAAATTTGCTGAACAACAAGATTTTTTTATTAAAAATAAGTTAGATCTAATAAAAAAATCCTATTTAATGCCATTTTGTTATAGTTATCAAATCTTTCATTTTTAAATTTTTATGATATGACATTATTGTAGTTAGGTATCAACTAAGAAATAAAGTAGAGTTTTACATTTTATAGGATGGGGTGAACTCATCAACAGTTACCAATCAATTCAGAGCAGCTAAAGTGGAATTGCTGAAAACATTTCAGGAGGAATATCACAACCAAATTAAAGCATTGGATGAATTTAATGCATCACTTGAGTATATACGAGAAAAAACAGATATTTGTGCTAATGAAGCTAAGGTTAGTGAGATAAAACTGCACTTTCTTTTATATACATTCCATTCAAATTTTTCTTGCAATGAATTTTTATTGACAAATCATTTCATTGCTTCCAGGTAAAGATATTTTTTTTATTAATCTAATCTTGGCAATCAATAAAATTGTTCCTAGAAAATGAAGAATGTAAAACTTTTCCACCACAGCAGTTGCTGCATCATTAATATTGGAGTGAATATCACTAATTGTTTTTATAGATGAACTAATAAATGGGATGTGAAAATAGAGGCTTTACAAGTTAGGTGTCGTGCTGGCACAAAATTTCTCATGCATTGTTTTTTTGCGGGGTTAAAAATAATTTTTACAATTTAACCATTTAATCACAATGGGCTGTAGACTGAAATGAGTTCAGCTCGAAATGAAATTCTTTTCAACGTGAAATACAATGTGTGACTGTGCACTTTATTTAAACTATCATTAAAGATGAAGCTTATGCTAATCAAATTGATCCAAATGAAAATTTGTTAATAATTTAAGTTTATATCACTTTTTTGATAGATTATCCTTGATAACAGCTCATTTCAAATGGGTATGTACAACACCCTCCTTCCAGGTGCTTATGGAGAACCAAATCTTTCTTCTAATGCATCATGTAATGAAGTTATTCCTTTGATAAAAAAACTCATTAAAATGGTTGAAGAACAGGGAGTGGTACCAACGTCAAATAAAACTTTGCCTTATAGTGGATCTATTTCAGGTTTTCCACCTGATATTTATCAGCAACCATTTGGTAGCGCTGCACCAGAAAACTTTTTCAATGTTAAAGAATATGATGGAACAAGTAAATTTTACTACTATTTGTATTTAAAGATTTTTCAGATGTAGATTTTTGTTAAAGAGTCTATAACAAAGCATTTAATTTTAAAGCATTTTTTTAATACAGTCATTTTTTTTTTTTTTTTTTTTTGTCTAAACAAATAAATTTTGTTTTTATATGATGATATTCTTTAGTGGATTTCCATGGATTATAACAGTGTAAAAAAAAAAGATTACAGTAATTATCAAAAAATTTATTCGTTATTAAATATATTTGAATTATATTATCAGGTTTTCTGGATATGAAATTCAGTACTAAAATCACCTATTAATTTTAGGCTCTGATCAAAATTTTAGGCTCTGATCAAAATTTTTTTACAAACCATTTGTTTATAATAAAAATTTGTATTATAACTGAATTATATCAAAAAATTATATAGGCAGCTTTCTCTGTTTATAATTTATAGGTGCGGCTACTGTGCCCATACTTGTTGATGCTCCTCAAGGTTTTGCTGGAGGGCTACTAGAAGCAGATGATGAACGTGGTGGGGTCGAAGGCAAAGGACTTGTTCATGATAGTGATATTTTTGAGCCTATGGCTTTTTTCCCTAAGCGATCTTTTACAGTGAACGATATTCTTGCTCAAGTTGAAGTAGCAAAACTTGGCAATTCACCAGGCCATATTGATATTAATGACATTATAAAAGGTGTGGAATTAGATGATGAATGTAGAAATGAAGTCAAAAAGGCATTGACAGAAAAGCATCTGATGGAGTCAATGGATATGGAAGATGAACTTTATGATTGTGAAGTTAAAGAGATCAATCATGTTTTAAACGATGTTAATAATAAGAAGAAAGAAGCCGTTTTAGAGGTTCAGCAATCTCTAAAGGTACACTGATTTTAACTTTTTCGTTTCCAGTACAATAATTAGGAAGGAGGCATTAATCTAATCTTGGTGTCCTTGAACTTAAATGATTCTAAGTCATAACAACTTTAGAGCTAAAAATTTGCTAGTAACAACTCTATTTAAGAGTTCTAATACAAACAAAGTTATAATGTCAATCTCTCAGAATTTCGATTTTTTAATGAAAAAAGTTGGAACTATTTTCAAGAATTTTTATTTGTGACATCTCTTGCAAACCTCAATTCGCAAAACTTTTATTAAAATATTTCTGATATCATGAATATTGTCTTGCTTATTCAAAAAATAATCATATTTAACTTCAAAAAGTTTAAAACACAGGGATTAATCTAGAAAGGCAGGACAGGGTCCCAAAAGAATAAAAAAGGGAATATTTTCTAAAGAAATAGTTTAAAATAGCTTGATTATAAACAAATGACTGAAAAAGGGCAAATTTCTTGCTAAATTTGCAAGGAGCAGCATCCGATCATCGGACCCTAAAATACTTTAAATTAGGGCCTGAAATATATTTTCTTGTTGTTTATTTAGAATAGCTTGATAGGTATTACTGATGATAAGGTGAGGAATAAGGTGATTCATGATCATGCTGATCAGATTAGAAAAATCGCTGACAGATTTGCTGATCTAAAGGAAAGGCGAATAAAGGCTGTTCAGAATAAATTAGTTAAAGAAAGAATGAAGAAAAAAGACTCACTTTACAGGTGAATCAAACTATTTCCTAAAGATTTTGGAATGATTTAATTCTATTTTTCCATTTGTTATCCTTTAAAAGTTATCAAAGTTTGTCACCAAAAATCTGATTTTTCTGAAAGAAATTTGTATTACTTAATTTCCACTGAATTTGGTTTTTTTTGTTAATATATTTATACATTTTTAAGTGTTGTTTTTCTTTATATTCTCTAGGAAGCAAACAACTGAGTTAGATAGTATTGGCATACCTGTTGAGCAGAAACCACCCAGCCTGGAAAAAGTTGAAATAAGCATTCAAATGTTATCAAAAGAACAGGAAAAAATTTCCAATGAAATCCAGAAAGTTTTCGAAGAAAAAAATCAGAACAACATGCAAGACCAATCTTTGGAGAAACTAAAAGAAATGGAGCATCTTTTAAAGAAAAATGAAAGTTTGTCTCCAAAAGTCAAAAAGCACCTCAATAGATTGATTGCAGTGAGTTTGTAGTGTAATCTGATTTTTCTGTTAGTGTATTATTCTGCTCATGGATGAAAATTATGTTACTTAATTTACACAAAAAAACACAGGGAACTCAAACTCAAATATCAATGCAAATTAGCTGTTAGAGGACCTCTAAAAATTAGTTTGTAACTATTTATTTCGAAAACTAAGTTGTGTTACTAACTGTGGTGTTTCCAGTTTGATTTTTAGAATGATGATAACTAGTAACATTATAGATTAAATATTTTAACTTGTAGATTTTTAGCATGTTAAAAATACCATTTCTCAAAAACTTTTTCTGGTCAAATCTTATAAGTTTCCGAGCTCATAAATGTGGGATCATTTTTTTCTGTGCATAGATAAATCTGCAATTTAGATGCCTATAAAAAATTGTATGTTTATATTTGCATATTTTATTTTTATCCAGTAGTAGAAATTTAAACATATAAGCAATACTTTAAAGAGTATTTAAAAGTGGTTTAGGGCTATGGCGCTTTTCCAATGTTGTCATATTATCAAATGATGCTAAGTCAAAGATGTAGATATACATCTTTTGTTTGTATATGGGGTATAATTTGGAACACAGCAAATACCATAAACTAAAACTTATGCATCTAAAGATTTTCATGACAGCAGTGTGTCGTTACCAGGATGTCATCATACACTTCAGCCTTGATGGGGCTCATGCGTATAATATTTTTCCAAAGATTTGTTTCCATTTAACAAATAACCGTATTTGCAGTATTTTATACTGTGTCAGATTTTATTGTTAAGTAATTCGAGAAGTTAAAGACTTGAATGCACGAGAGCAGTTAGCAGTGTTTGATTTAAAACACTCGCATTCTTTTCCAGTCATTGCCATAGTTGCTTATTATTGTCTGATTAAATGCTTTTGTAGAAGCACTTCAAAGAAAATCAGTATATACTGTATAGACTTAGTGTCTTTTCACACTACCATTTGCAACACTCTTTGGAGACTTGTCACCCAAAGCTAACAACCTTCTCCCAGCAAAGTGTACTGGCTGCACAGACACTAAACTATTATTGCAATATTTTTTATAGAAATATGCAACGCAAAATTAGTTTACTTCTTTAGTATTATATTCTTATTTAGTAATAAATTCTTCAAAAGGAAAATGATTTTATCAGCCAAATCCTTTAGCTTGTTTACATTTCATTTTAAAATATTGTCTTTGGCTCTAGTAAAATATGATTTCAATTTCTTTTAATTTTTTAGGAACAGAAAAGAGATTATAAATTACACCAGACTCTTCAAGCTCAACTGAGCAACCGTCCAATTCAAGTTAAAGAGCACGCTATGCCTCCAAATTTATCGCAAGAGGATCAAAGACAGCTACAGCAAGCATGGGATGCAGAAGAAGCTGTTAATCATGTGGCAGAAGCTGCAGCAATAATGGACGTGTTAAATGTTATATCAGAAGAGGAAATAAAAAATAAAGAACGTAAAATATTTGACTGGTTACTAAATGAAAAACAACTGTCTGAAGTAAGAAAATTTATATAACTTCTCCTTTTTTTTTTTAAAAAGTTCATGGCCTAACATGAGTTCTCTCTCTCTCTCATCTCAAGTACTTTAGTTAATAAATATTAGCTATATTTTTATTGATGGTAAATGTTACGCGGTTTCGTCAGACTATTAAATTTACATCTTGAATTTCATTACCTTTGCCGGGGAAACAGTTCTGGCATTTTGAATATTATCATTAAAAATTTGAAAATTTTCTTGTTTAGGAAGATAAACAAGCATTATTGGATAAGTTTTTATCGGAACAACAGGCTATCAGTGAAAAATATGAAGAATTAAAAGATTATAACAAAGCTGCTCTTCAAGCCAAACTGGAAGCTAAACGAAAAGTGAGAGCTGCTAAAAGTAAAGACGATGCACGACAGATACAAATTTCTGAAATACTGGTACTTCTCTGTTTATATTGCCATCAACAATTTATTTTTGTATATATGTTTTTATCAAATTTATATGTAATTTATTCTTATCGAGCCCTTATGTTTTTGGTGTGAATCTTAAAGGGTGTTAACAATTTTCAATCAACTTTTAATTTTTCTGAAATCTTGTAGCAAGGGGATAAATATTTTATTAAATTATTGATTTATGTAGTGATCCTAAATATGGTGATTCTTGAATATTATATAATATTACCAAAAATTAATGAATTAAAAGTTTTTGCCATTTTTTTTAGGGTATGAACTTCATTAATACCTGACTAACTATTTCATTTAATTGATTTTGAATTATTGATTAGAATCCTTCTTCACACAAGAATGTAAGTGATTCAGCTACACCAGATCAGATGTTTGCTCTAAATTCTTTGGAAGTTGAACATGAAGAAAAACAAGAAGAATTGTCGCTTCAACAATTGAATGAACGAAGAAATTTAAAAAATTCTTTAAAAAAGGAAGAAGATGTTGCCAAAGAATTCATTAAAAACCAAATAGAAGAACAAAAATTAAAGGTATCGTTACCATTTATGAAATTATTTATATTTTTTTTTTATTGTCATTTTCTGCTTTTTTTTTTTTTTTTTTTTTTTTTTTTTTTTTTTTTTTTTTTTGATACCCTGGCACTGAATTAACTTCTGGATCCTTATACACTTTTTTTTATGAAATACCTTCTATCTGTTGTTGTTAGTTAAAAATTATCGTCTTTTCTCAAAAAGCCCTAAAAATTAATTTTGCCCAAACACCACACTTTTGTAACTTTCTTAATCTAAATCTAGGAATTTATTATGAAATGAGGCTACAATATTCAGATAGTGAATTATATATAGGCAAGAATATTTTGACCAAAATAACAATCTTTTGTGATCATTTCTGATTTTTGCAACTTAGCAGGTAATCTAGTAGTTCAGGATCTACTGCAACATGTTTGTATAAAGCTCTAAATTTTAAATCTCCTTTTGAATAAAAAAAAAAAAACTTTGGAATACTCATATATCTTCAAACTTTAAGGCACCTGGCTGGGATTAATTGCCTAACTTGGAAGTTTTTAAAAGAGGGAGTAAATTACGTAGTGCTACCAAAGGCCTAACTTTTTCTAGCAATATCAAGCTTACAGAACTTAAGCCATTGTATAAAAAGGATAAAAAAAATAAAATACAATAAATATGGGCAATAAACGCAATAATCATAACATACTGTTAGAAAATACTACTTATTTTTAAGATTTTCAAACATTCTCTTATTATGGTTTAAATCTTATTTGCCAAATTATAGTTTTTAGGTTGATATAAATGAGACATTTGCTAGTCCTGCAAATCTAAATAATGGCATTTCTAAGACTCTATTTTACACTATTATTTCTTTTAATGCAAATGTCTAGCCAGACGGTGTCTACATGACCTATTTCTATTGGCAGATTTTTAGGATTTTTTATTTCAAAATAATGACGTTAAGTTAATAGAATTATGCAAGTAAATATAAAGTTTAGAAATTTCCCCACTAAACATTACATGCCAGACCATAAATAACAAATAGCATTCAGGGTTGAATATCTAGGCTGTATTCTTGAAGAGACCACCAAATTATACAATGCTCCAATTCACCGCCATTTTGATTATGCCTGCTTAGCTTGGTACCTTAATATATACAAAACATTAAAAACCAAACTTCAGATGGCCCGGAATTAATTCATTAGATTTTTCCTTCAGTTAGGGAATAGCAATCATCTAGACCAATCCAATTCGAAAATTATTCCGCTATTCAGTTAAAGCATATTCAATTTATTTTTAACGAAAACCAATCTTTCATCGGACCATAATATAAACAAGGTCTAGGCTTTTCTCATACTATCCCTGTAATCGTTTTATGACCATCTTGAATGTTTAAGTTATTATTATTTGTTATTTTTGGTTTAATGTTTATAAATTTTTGCAGTTGATGACGGTAGAATGTTTTATTTGACCCATATTTTCATCACCCTTACTTCATGACAAGGTAACCATAGCTATATCATATAACTCATCCTGTGGGTAGAGTCAATTTCAAAATCTGTGTAAATGCTCATCATGCAAATGAAAGTTAGTGCCAAATATGTATGGGTGGAAACATCATTTTATCATATATATTAATGGCTTATCAATTCAACTTGCATTTTTGACTTAATTTACGGCCACTTTTTTCAGTTCTTGACTCAAATGCAGATGTCGGTATTGATTCCCCAGGAATCCACTTAGAAAGTAATAAAATATTACAATTTAATGTAACATAAATTATAAACCTATAAATTTTATCATATTTAGACACTAGAAAAGAAACAAA
Source organism: Euphysa ruthae (assembly GCA_035046665.1). Lineage (NCBI taxonomy): Eukaryota > Metazoa > Cnidaria > Hydrozoa > Anthoathecata > Corymorphidae > Euphysa > Euphysa ruthae. The sequence goes on from JAUZNK010035493.1 coordinate 14,209, forward strand.
CGGAATTTAAAACTGATCTGGATTCAAAAAAAAAAAACCTTACAGAGGAGCAATTAAAAATTCTTTTTGATGAGCACGATCAACAAAGAGAGTTCATAGATCGTAATTTTGAATTGGAGAAGAGTAGACAACTTTCTGCAATTGAGAAGAAGATGGAAGAGAAAAGAAAAAAGAAATTGCAGTCGCAGAGTAAACAGCATGATGAGGTAGCTAAACAACTCTTAGCAGATGAGACAAAGAAAAAAAATGAACTAATAGATAAACAGGTCAGTTGTATTAAAAGTGTGAATAATGTATAATCATTTTGCTGGTGCATTTTTTATATGAATTTTATGGTTTCAAATTTGAGTTCCTTTTTAGATAAAATAACAATGACAATAAAAATATACCCAGAACTAAAAACTAAGGGGAAAGGGCAAATTTAATTTTGAATGCCCTTCCAAGTTTCAAAAAGCATTTGAATATGCATGTTTAATTGAAAGTAAATGAAGCAGCCTTAGTATAATGCTTGCGAAATTTTCTTAGATTTTTTTTTAAATATTTAGCTTCGAGAGAATGAGAATGCAAACCTTAAAGCAGCTGTTTCTCAAGATGCAGATGCAGATGCTGAAAATCTTATTTTGGCCTCTCTAAAACAACGTCACATGCGAGAAAGAGTTGAATTAGAAAGGCAGTTCAAGGCCGAAAAAGATGCTGCTTGTCGTAAAACAAAAAATAATCTTGAAGAACAGAGACAAATTAAACGTGACGATCTTGCTGCTAAACATGAAAAGGTACTTTGTATTTTTTTTTATTTTTCAACAAGCCATGTTTTAAGTACCTAATCATAAAATTAAATATTTTTTAAACTACTTTACAGTGTTTCTATCAATAGAAATCACATCATAAAACGTAAATCTTTTGTGTATAGATAAGCATGGGGAAATTATTTCAAAAAAAATTAAAAAAAAAAGCCATACATGCATTTTTGATTTTAAAGAAGAGCTATCGAATAGTTAAATCTGTTTTCAATTTCATTTCTCCACTATAGAGTTTTCTTGATATGATTTCAAAATACGAATATCTTGACAATGCTGATTTAATGAAAAAGAAGACTGAATTGAAATTAAATCAAAAACGACAGCTTGCTGATTTTGATCAAAAAACTGTTGAGTTAAACAAAGATGTAGATCTTGAAACTCATTCAGATCTTGATGTGAAGCATGCGCATGCACGATTAGAGCTTCGTGAAAGACAACTTAGTGAACTTGCTGGTTCCATGAAAGAAACGACTGCTGCTGAGTTAGCTAAGCAATATGCTGACCAAGCAGAGAGTGCAATGAAAGCTGCCGAAGAATTTAAGGAAAGAACTATGCTTGAAATGGCTAAAAAGATTGAAGTCGTCAAACGTGAACGTCAAGCAAAATATGATGATCAGCGGAAAGCAATGGAAGATGAAGTCAGGAACTTAGAAGAACAGTTTAACAAACAAAAAGATGATGAGAATTTAAGACTAGCTGAAAAGGAAATCGAGCTTGATAATATGAGAAAATTGAAAGCCATAGAGAAAGAAGAATCAGAAAAGGTTTTTTTCATTAGTTAAATTTTTTATTCTACATTATACTAGTATATGATACTTTTAATGTTTTTTTTTTTTTTCACTAAACAATGAGACGGAGTGATGATTTTTCCAATCATTTTTATTCGGTCCAATTGCTATCACAGGGTCGAACTAATCTCTCACCCGTAAAAATAAGATACCTTGCTTATTTTTTTCTTTGTGCATACAAAGAAATTGTGGGAAAAGTGAAAATTACCTGGATGGAAATGTTTCATATTCTTATCTTTCAAATTAAGAAGTCACCCAAGAATTTTTATTTGGCCCAACAATGTCTTTAGTATTTATCAAAAATTTTTTTTCTTGTAAAAGAAAATTTTTTTTAATTTGATTAAAGTCAAGGAATTAGTCCCTCTTTTGTTGTAAAGTTATTTATTTATTAATAAACTCTCGTCAAATCTGGGAATCTGGACATAATAATTGTTTTTCTCTAATTTTAGCTTGCAATCCTTCAAAAAGATGTGAGTGATAGCGAAAAAGAAAGACTTTTAAAGGAGCACGAAGAGAATATGAAGAAATACCGAGACAAGTTGAAAGGAGAACAAGACAGAAACAAGGAGGCACTACGAAAGAGACTAGATGATAAGAGAAAAAAGAGAAAGAGTTTTGAAATCAGTAGAATACAAGAAGAATTTGAAACTAAAGTTAAAGAAACAAATAAAGATGAGCAAAATCAACTAGCAGATTTACAAACAGCTGGAGCAAAAACACTGACATCAGCGACATCTATGTTGGTGAATAAAAAATATGAGAGAAGTAGGATTTTTAAAATTGTATACATCTTTTATGCTTGTTTTATGTGTAAATGTTTACGTAGGATTTTGCTTTTGAATTCTACTGATGAGTCTTCTTTTTATTGAAATATTATTCTATTTTAAGCGTATCCAGCATGGCCTATTTTCTTTAAAAGATTTGTTTTAATTTGTGCTTTTTTTTTTCATTTTTTTTTTTTTTTTTTTTTTTTTTTTTTACGTAGCATAATTAATTGCTCTAGTAATTGTTATATATCAATTATTTTGCTTTTTTTTTTCTTTTTTTTTTTTTTTTTAGCAAAAAACTATTTGGAATTCTTTATCTTAAATTTAAATTATATTTAAAACTTTAGGGAAATAAGGGTCACAGATGGTTACCCTAGTCCCATTAAAACATTAAATTTTTAAAACCATAATTAAGAGATTATAATAAGGACTGAAAAAACAAGGATTTGATTGAGTTCTACCTAAAAATTATTTTCTTTTGATTTGAAAAACTGATTAGTAAATGTTGTCACATTTTAGTCACTTGTCATCATAGCAACGTCATTGTCACAATTTTTTTGCATGGTTTGTAAGATCATTATATCAGAAAAAAAAAAGCAGAATTCCATGAATATGGGCTATTAGTTTGAAAAATACTCGGGAATAAAAGGCTTAAAGGAATTTTTAATCAAGCAGATTTGCTTCAAAGTAAAAGTGTTTTTTTTTTTTTTATGGCTTGTAATATAACCGTTTTTATGTTTTATTCAATCAGAAAAATCACCAATGCAACCTGCTCAAGCGCTACCTTTTCATCTTGGTATTGAACGTCCACCGCCGCTACAGGACCAGCGAAATTGGGCAGACCTTCTAAAGCAGTCACCATTGTTTGAAACTGTTTGTGATATCGAAAACCTCATGGATCAAAATAAATCATTAGATCAAGCTGATTATGCTGATCAATATGCTGACATCAAGGTGCATATTACAAACCTCGGTTAATTATAAGAACCCTCTCTTTCTAGAATTGTGGTTTATTTAAAAATTTCCTACCATATCATTTCCCTAGAAATAATTTTTTATTCCGGTTGTTTTTTAGTGGTATTCACTCACCTAAAGCAAGACTAAAAAAGCAGCTCTACTCACTTTCAAATTATAGAGCATTTTTTAATTTTTTAATGATGAGAGGTAATACTAGTGCAAAAAACTTACATGTCTTCTACCACTTGATTTTCAAATCATCTGTTTCAGTCAAGCTTTAAATTCACTTCATAGGAAAAATTTAATTTACTTACATATATAGTGTACTTGAACAATTTTATTTTATTAGAATTGTATTTAAACCGAAAGTTTTTGAGTTAACCCGGTGCAACGTGAAATTAAGACCCATGAAATTAGGACTCCGAAGTCCTGATTTAACTTTAAATTAGGTTCTTGGGTTTAGTTTTACTGTTAATTTAAGACCTGTTAGTCTTAAATTAACGTTAAAATAGGAATGATCCGTTAAAT